>JACXGM010028667.1:0-13961 GCA_016801145.1 Umbra pygmaea | reverse complement strand
TCCTGTTTTTACCTGGCATCCCTGTCATGCTTTTCATTGTATCCCATGTTTTACGTGGGTTGCCAGCCTTGAAAGCTTCCTCCAGATGTTTCTTGTGTACCTCCTTTGCCTTCCTCAGTTTTTCT
Organism: Umbra pygmaea; assembly: GCA_016801145.1. Lineage (NCBI taxonomy): Eukaryota > Metazoa > Chordata > Actinopteri > Esociformes > Umbridae > Umbra > Umbra pygmaea. The sequence goes on along the minus strand of JACXGM010028667.1, from coordinate 13,836 downwards.
CTCAGTTCTTTGTCTGTTTTTTGTAGCTCCCCTCTGTCTTTATTTTTAAAAGCCAATTTCCTTAAATTCATTACTTGTTTAATGTCTTTGGTAACATAGGTTTTATTATTGTGGTACATTTTAACTGTTTTTGTAGGTATAATAGACTGTACACAGAAGTTAATGTGGTCTGTTGTCACAGTACATGTTTCTTCCAATGTGTCCCCCTTCAGCACTTGCCAATCCGTGCAGTCAAAGCAAGCTCCCAGTTCCTCCCTACTGTCATCAGTCCAATGTCGAACCAACTTGTTCTCTGGTTTACGACTTTTTAATTTTGATGTATATGTCGGGATAAGATGTACTACATTATGGTCTGAGTTAGAAATTGGTGGTTTGCTCCTGGATTGATAGGCATTGGGGAGATTAATGTAGCATTTGTCCAGTATGTTCTCCTTCCTTGTTCCACATTTCACAACCTGCTGAAATCCTGGCAAAGTTTTCTCTAGGTTGCAGTTGTTAAAATCACCAAGAACAAGGGCAGGAGCATCTGGAAATTGTTGTTCTTGATTATGTACACATTCTGCTATTGATGCGGCGGCGCGATGTATTTTCCCACTTGGGGGGACATAGACAACAAATAGCAAAATGCAGCCAAACTCCCGGGAAGATAAAATGGTCTCAACCCAATAACCAACAATTCAAAATCTTTGTTACATATTATATGCTTGAATGTGTACTGGCGACACCATAGCTCATTTAAGTAAACACAAATTCCTCCTCCCTGACTCTTCCCTGAGTTTCCATTTCTGTCCGCCCGTATGAGTGAGAATCCGCTAATGTCATAAAGTGAGTCTGGAGCATCGGTGTGCAACCATGATTCAGTGAAGCATAGAAGAGCAGCCTCTCGAAATTCAAAAGAATACCTTGTAAGTGCTCGTATTTCGTCAATCTTATTGTTGATAGAGCGCAGGTTGGCAAGGATCACAGCAGGTAGAGCTGGTCGGGACTTTCGCTGCCGCAGTCTCCTCCTTATTCCACCCCGTCTCTCTCGCTTCCTCCTTCATCCTTTCAGCTGCTCCGGATCCCCCTCCCTTGCAGCCAGCCGTGATCGCCTCCCTCTCCACCGTCTTGTCGATTGTATCAGTTCCCCCGGGATACTAGCCAGCAGCCCGGCTGTAACTCGTTCTTCAAGTACCACTTTGTTAAGTTTTAGGAGTACAATACGAGTATATTTGAGCACCGGTCGGCTGTCACTACACCGTGCCTCCATTCTGACACTCAGCACGTGAATGCACAAGCAGACCAGATCCGATTAAAATTCCAATAGACGTCCAATAAAAAATAAAAATAAAAGTGATAACCGCCACTCTTAGCCCAGACTTTAACACCCACATATCAAGAATGTACTGTTACAATTTGAAAGCCGATTACTTCAGTAACAAACAAGCACAAACAATCAACACAACCAAATGTTTGAAGCGAGTTGCGAGTCGCCAGCTGAGCAGCGACATCACGTCAGCTGAGCCGCATCTCAGCTGACCCAATGCAATTGTCTACACATACAGTACAATACCATTACCACACAGACACAATGTGTGCTCCATTATCAAGGTACAGAAAATAGGTTTAATAAACTTACTCATCTGTTAATTGTCCTCTTGCTATGTCTCTTTCCATGTGTGCTGAAAAACTTCAGTGATTCAGTGACGCATATATGCGGTCGTCAGTAATTTTTGGTTCAAGCCTTACAAGTAAAGCTTGTCCACGATCCCCTTCATTGTAGCAAGTGCTTTTTTCTTCAGTAGACATGGATGGACATATTCCCACAGAAGCACTTAGGCAATTAGAATTTAATCGCGTTTCAACTGCATTATCTGTAGAACATGCTGCCTTGTTGAAGCTGAATATCAAACTCCATTTGTTGTAAACGTTCTTCAGTGTACTCGGGCGCAAACATGTATGGTTGGATGTCACTCAGAATGTAAAAGCATGTTGTAAAATTCCTAATCTGCAAATCCTAGGTTAGTAGCAATTGTGTTACCAGCGACTTTGTTTACGAACTGTTTCACAGAATCATACCGGGTGGGTGGGGCTTGGAACAAGGAAGCCAGCATTGTAGTTCTCTACATACGGAAAAAATCATACCACCTCGTCTGTTTAGCATTAAAACGGCTGATCAAAACGTCACAGAAAGACAAGCTATACCTTAAAAAATCAAGGACATCGAGGCCTTAAGAAGTAGGTTTGAAATCCAGATCAGTATAACAGGGATGCTTATTTTCGCGACAGAATACATGCCTACATTCAGTTTTACTATCTCCACAGTCGATTCATACCATAGGGTGACGTCAGGGTATGAAGTTTCCTCGCAAAATTTCTAATCTTGCTCTTACACTAGCCAGGCATGGGTGAAACATCACACTGTTCTACAAATGTCTGGGGGAAGCTACTAGCACCTCCAGATAGCTGTAGCGTGAAGTATCCCTTTAAGGTGTATAGATGTCAGTAGTCTAAAGTGCTCATCAAGGGGATGGGCTGTACTGAGGTGCACCACAGGCAATTGAATAAAATTTCAGTGGCAGTTTTTAAAAGACGAAAAATACAATTAGTGGCCTCCAGGTGGCTCTGAATAGCACATCCAAATTCATCCAATGATTGGTTAACCTACAGTACTGTACATAAAACAGTGTATTTCTCTATCATTAAAAAACTAAATTCTGAAGTTAATATATAATATTACATAATATTTTTAGCACTGAAACAAGTGAATTACTTTCCCACAATATAAATGTCCAATCTCAAATGCCTGATTCATTTTTAACATAGTTGTTGTTGTGCGAAATTCTACACAGTCTACACAGTTAACGTAAAAGCAGCTAAACCCATAGGCTTAGCATGCTCACCTAGTCTCAGATGCGGGTTGTTCCAGGTTCTAAACCTGTGCATGGCCAACATGACCGTTTGTTTATTATATTTATCAGACACTTTAAATTATACACTACAGTTTATGTAATTTGATTAGAGATCACTTTTTCACTTTGGAGCATATAACGTAAAATGTTTAAATATGTTAATTTGATATGTTTCTTGAAATATTGATATGACTATTCAACATGTATGCTTTGTTGATATAAAACGAACATTTCTTTCCGGTGGCAGCACACATGAAGGTTTTCTGGCAAACAATAATAGTCTATGCCGGCACACCTTTCAGTCCCGTAACAACATGTCTAAAAGTTAAGACAATAGAAGCTATCACTTTTGACAAAGAGATATGTAAGAGACTGGCAGCCACTTTTCACTGGTGGGGGAGTTCATATGCACTCAGGCAAACTGAAGAGCTTTCTTTCAGCTCACTTTTTGAGAACACTAAGTCCCAATGTCCACGCTCACAGACTATGAAGCGTGTTCTCGTTAAGTCTTTGAAAAACAAATCCCTACACTGAATTTCATCTAAAAAAACAGAAGTAATGCTCAGATGTCTGTTTGAAACCGTAATAAAAAGGGGGCGGATTGCATTAGAATTGGATGAAATAGTAATAGTAAAAGTAATAGTAAATAGTAAGAGTAATCACTCAAATAATACAAATAGGCTTTAGTTAAATTAAGAGGGCAAGTGAGCAGGTGCGTCACCAGACCCAGGCTTCCGGTGCTCTAGCTCTGGGTGTTTTTTGTCAGCCCGAATTTCTTTGCGAGCTGACAAACAGTAATGGAATTAACATTTGCAAGGTGAGCAAACAGTGCTTTGTGAATGTAGACTTCTGCATTTGCTGTTTCAATTGTGCGCTAACAGGAGAGATTGTCCATATCCATCAATGAATCTTAACTGGCACTGTGTTGTTGAAGTTGAAACTAGTAGGCAGTTTAGAATTTTGTTTCTAAAGTCATAGATCTTTGTTCAATCGTCTAGAGGACAACCTAGAGAAAAAGATCAGTCCTGTTTTCCCGGGCCTCAGCCACACTATAGCCCGGTGTATCAGACAAAGTACACAACTGTCTACTTATAATCCGGGATCGTTAATCAATGACATGCCCCAAAGTTATTAATTGAATAGCTTTTTATCATATGGTTTAGGTCATTATCACACCTATAGTTTGTTGTACTCTGTGCAATTTGGGGGTGAAGTTGCATTTTTCATTTGGTTTGTTTTGCTTTCACACTGCACTTTGTCAAATGCACCAAACATTATCAATACACAACACATGGCCAGGCTGTTGCCTAGCAATGGAATTCCATTGAAAAGGTTCAAGGCAAATTCACCGTCACTTCCTGGTCTCAGAAATAATTGAGTAACACCAAATGTATGTGATCTTGAGGTTTTGCTTTTGCTTTGGCATTTCCATCAATCAAATATTGTAATACAAGGCAAACAATATGAGCATCTGACATCCGTTATCACAGCACAAAAAATTTTGGCCTGCATGTATACACGTTGTTGACAAAGGTTGGAGCCAAAAGTTGGGGCTACACATTTTACTAAAGCAGAAAATGCATGCGCATGAGAGAGCCCCAAAAGTAGGACCTCAGTTGTTTTTAATTGCACATGCTCAGAACCGGCCATAGCTATAAGCAAGTACCGTTCCCTTGGCAACACTACTATGCCAGCAAATGCAAACTCTGATTTTTTCTAAATAATAGCTCTCGTTTTAATGCATTACAATAATCATTGTTAATTCATTATAAAGCTAGTGAATTGTAACCAAACAATGTGTAAAGTAACAATAGGAGTGTGTGACAGCAAAAAATAATTTAACTTGTTATAGTAACTTTTTATTAAAACAGTAATAAATATGTTGTACACACAATTTGATTGAATATATTGTCAGTGTCTCATGTGACACGATTACATTCACTAGAGTCTTGTTTTATCCAACAATAGACTAATTTTAGCAACACATGAACATGGACCGACTACCTATCTATGCAATGAATTAACAATGATTATTGTAATGAATTACTAGCGCTATTATTTTGAAAAGGAAAATCCTAGTTTGTGTTGCTTGTATAATAAGCCGCTTTCTGACCAAGTAGTTACACGAACGTAGTTATAGTAACATTCCACTTCTAAACATTTCTACTAACTACTCTCCCCCAACAATAATATAGATGATTATTCACAAAAGTGATATGTTAGTATGCAATTTAAATGTGTCCTCTAAATAGATTGAGATAAAATAACATATGCCTTTGCAGGGACTTGAACATACAATGTAGGCTTTTACACAAAGCCACATAACCACTACGCCACTCCGGCTGTGCGTCTGGGTGAATAAAATGGTGGACATACTAACATTAAGAAATATTTTTTAACAGATATACGATGTAGCCTATTTAAATTTTGTTTAATAGATTACAATGATAGTACAGCTATAATTGTGTACAGATTATAATAAAACAAATACCTTAACAGAAAATTATATGATTAGGTGTTTATCCCTGTTTGGAGAAAGTCACTTCAAATCGACGTTCTCATTTTACACAAAACGTCTGCAATGCATAGTGCAAATTTGAACACAAACAGGCAGGTTTTGCATTCGCTTTCACAAAGGTGTTTTCTTTGAGAGCTGACGAACAGTAATCTGTGTAGGATTTTGCAAATGAAAAGGTAATTTAAATATACAGTAGGCAGTTTACATGAGACAGTTATATTGTAGGACAATAGTTTAAAGCACTACAAATATTACATTTAACTTCAGAACGTAGTTGTTTTAATGATAAAATAATCTGTAGTGTATAACGTGCTTAAGCAAAATGATTTGAATGAATGTGCACCCTGGAGTCACCTGGCGGCCATTTGTTGTATTGTATTTGTTATTAAAAACTGCCACCAAAATGTTATTTACTCAGCCGAAGTGCGCCTCGGTATACATATGAAATGTATGGTAAGATACTACTATTTTAGCTGGTTGTTAAGCGGCATAGCTAAAAACACGACCCACTATTATTGGCCACTTTTCCCATTATTTTGTATTTTTTCTTCTCAAAATACTACCTAGTGTTTTTGTCCGATGTGTTTACCTGAAAACTTGCTCGTTTGCTTGTCTTACTGTAAAGGAATAAATTAGCCAGACCAACTTTACTTTGCATTTCACAGTGTGCCCTTGAGGAGTCTTAAAGCATGGTTTGTCACCCTATTTTATTTTTTCTCTGTTTTACAGTAAGTTTTGACACCTAATTTTTTTATAAATTCTCTGGCCACTTCATTAGGTTCACCTTGCTAGTACCATTTTGGAATCACTTTTGCCTTCAGAAGTGTGCTGGAAGAATTCCTCAGAATTTTTGTCCATTTTGACATCATTGCATCACATCGTTTTTGTAGATTTGTCTCCCGTCCCACCACATCTCAAGGGTGCTCGATTGGATTGAGATCTAATGACTGTGGAGGCCACTTGATTACTCATTGTCATGTTCAAGTAACCAGTTTGAGATTTGTGAGTTTTGTGGCATTATCTTGCTGGAAGTAACCATCAGAAGATTGGTACACTGGTTTAAAAGAGATGGACATGGTCAGCTACAACACTCAGGTAGGCTGCGACATTGAAATTATGCTCAAATTGTACTAAGGGGCCCAAAAGTGTGCCAAGAAAATATCCCCCACACCATTACACCACCATGTTGAACCACTGATACAAGGCAGGATGGGTCCATGCTTACATGTTTAAAATTCTGACACTATCACCTGAATGTCTCAGAAGAAATCGAGACTTATCCGACCAGGCAACTTTTTTCCAATCTGTTTCTGTCCAATTTTGGTGGGCCCATGCACATTGTGGCCCCAGTAGATCACCACTTTCTGAAATACTTAACAGCCCGTCTGGCACCAACAACCATGCCACAGTCAAAGTTACTTGAATCACTTTTATTACCCATTCTGATGCTTGATTTGAACTTCAGCAGATTGTCTTGACCGTGTCTATGCCTAAATTCATTGACTTGCTGCCACGTGATTGCTTGATTTTAATATTTGAGTTAACGAGCAGTTAAACAAGGAATACCTAAGGAAGTGTCCGGTGAGCATATATTTAGCGCCAACAATTGATTGATTTCTAGCTACTAGGTTTTATTTATAGAGTTAGAAAATTAAGCTATCAACTTTAGCAACACTTATGTTTTTCTATGTTTGTCTTCATATATTTTCAACAATATATCTTAAATAGGCATTCCTATACTCTTTGCATTCTCATTAAAAGTATTCCATCCCTCCATCTAGGAGATACATTTTTTCATGCTTGTTGGTCAATTTGGAAAGAAATACTTACCAGCTTACCCTCAGACTGTCTGTTGTGGTCATGCTGTTCACAGTGGTGCTAAAATCATTTACCCCCAACAGGCGTTGCTGTTTAGACCCTGAAGAAAACGGGGACATGGTAGTCATCTAAAAGAGGGACCACAATGTCTCTATTGGTCCCAGGCTGGCGGGAGGTGTGCTTGCGGTGCCCCAGAGAAACATTTAGATTTCTCTGCCTGTTTTGTGAGTGTTTGACAGGTGAAATAGTGTGGGAACCGCAGGGAGGGTTTCGGTAAATGCTTTTTGTCGCGCCTGTCTGGGACCTGAAGGTGCGGAGTGAATGCTCAATTGCTCAGTAGAAACTAGTGGTGAATGTACAAAATGGCCTCCCCTAATAACTGTTGTGATTGCTTGACTATTCCACTCTCCAGAGCCTTGAAGAGTAAGGGCCTTCTAGGAGAGGCTTGCTGTTAAGTTAGGGGAGAGTTAAGTTGATGTGGCTCTTTATTCATGTATGCTTTGGTTTTGTGTCTCCTAGATTACCTGGTTGGATAAGGGCCATGCTTACAGATTAGCTACATGTTTCACACAAGGAGCAATGTAGTAGTCCCTAAACTGGGAGAAAAATATGTGACTCTTATGGGACATCATAGTGACAAGAGCTGAACTTCTAAGTTCATTCTCCATTTAAAATTGGGTAACTTTGCAAGCTTGTTCACTCACTCAATCCAAACCTATTTGGCCATACATGATTTACTTAGATCTTGACCAAGAGAACTTGGGGAAGCTTCAATAAGGTGAGTGATACGTAGTGGAAAAAAAGACATAGGAAATTAAGTAGTTTGAATAACTATAAGGGTATTTTTTCTTCACGAATTGTAGCGGGAGAGGAAAGTGAGCTTGAGAGAGGAATTGTTCAGACTGAGTGCTGGGTGAGGGCCATTGTTCATCTCTCCCTGTTTGAGCTGAAGGAGTAGATTTTCACACGCCACTTTCAGGCATCCCGCTGGGCACCCCGGAATGGTTTTTTTGCAGCTGGTAAAGAGAGCCCGCCATACAGATAAATTATGCTGAATTGAGGGGTTGGTGAATGCAGTTTTTTTTTTAAAGGAACCAGAGAGAAGTAGAGAGACAATTCAATCAAAACCACAGGTTGTCCGCCTTGTTGCAACAACGGTCTTGTCCCCAGTACCACCTTTTACCACTCCCCCAATAATGCTTTTGGGTTTTGTTGTCTTATGCCTATCGTAAGTCATTTGCAGTTATGTTGATAGTATGCATTTGCAGGGTTCCTGCGGGGTCTTAAAAAGTCTAAAATTCTGAACGTTAGATTTAAGCCCCTAAAACATCTTAAAATCTGCCAGATTTTTATCCATGGTCTTAATTTACATTTAGTCAGGTCTAAAAAATGTTGTAGATCATTTCCAGAAACGCTGGCCCCGGAAAGAAAAAGTATCAAGTTGTAGCCGGTCTATGGTCCTAGCTAGGGATGCTCATATTGACCGTTTAACCGTTAACCGAAAGTAAAACATTTGACCAATTTAATACTATCAGTTAAACGGTTTAGTAGTTTTTTTTATTTTTTACGTATATATAGCCTATATTAGTTAAATCATGTGGAGCATTGACACGCGCAACCAGAGCCTGGCGCTTCGTTTTGAAATGTGGGGAGATATAGGTAATGAGGGTTGCGTCTGCAACTCGTTCTTCATTTAAATTGACAACCCTTGGACATTTATGATGACTGTGGTATTAACTTTCGCTTTCATTTTTACATGTACAGAAACGTATAATGCTATCGTATTGGGAAGCATATATTATTTTATCGGCTATAATTCATCATCCTCCTGATGCATTATAGCCAACAAAATAGGCTAATGTTAACTTTAAAAACAACACACACAGTGATTGACAACACACACTTTATTTTCAGACAGGACCGTAATGGTCATTTCAATGAAATGGGTGCGCTCGGCAGATATTGTATAGTTAGTAACATAACGCATAGCAAGCGTTATCAGCATTTTGTTTTGTGGTAATGAAATATAGCCCTTATTTGCAGTAGGCCTCCTGTAAGCAACAACCTTGTTCCAGATTGTCACCGACTGTTTTCATTCTATAATTTGACAACTCTGTAAACACTGCATCAAGGCTACTTTCCTTTGATTGACAACAGAAAGTGAAAACGTCTGCCACAAATTTTTTGCAACAATATTTTGGTTGGTGTGGACCAGCAGCGGTTGTTGATCTGTTCTGTATGCTTGCTGTTTAGACATTAAAACAAATCTGTGAAAAAAATTGTTTGTATACTTAACGGGTTACAGACACTCGTCAATTTAATTTTTTATTTAAAGCCAATTGAATCTTATAATCTTATCAGTTAACGGTTAATAATCTGATAACGAGTTGCGGTTGTCGGTCGGGAAAATTACCCGAAACGAACATCCCTATCGGTGGCTAAGTCCTGCTTCATGGTCTATTCAAATAGAAAAAATGTGGATGGAGGTTGCAGATGTATGGGCAGGATATAGGCCGGGTGGTGGATTTTAAGTATTTGGGTATGTGGTTTGACGAGAGGTTGACATGGAGGAAGCATGTGGAGGTTGTGGAGATGTCTCATTGAACCTTATGAGAGCGGTGGTAGAGATTGATTAGGGGCTGACAGGCAGGCATTGCTGTGTGTTTATCAGGCACTGATTAGGTCTGTGTTAGATTATGGGTGCTTTATATATGGGTCAGCAGCTAGGACGGTGTTGGGTAGGGTACAAGCACTTGCAATGTGGATGTGCATACTCACCTGTAGGTCGACATCCACAGCTGCGGTGCAGGTGGAGATGGGTGAGATGACGTTAACATTGAGGCGGGATAAGTTAGCATTGGCGTATTGTGTGAGGCTGAAGGGGACCTCAGTGAGGCATCCTGCGGTTGAGGTGATGGGGAGGTGTTGGGGTGGTGTAGGGGGTAAGATGAGAGCATTTGGGTGGGTGATACAGCAAAAGGTGGTGGAGTATGATTTGGAGGGAACGGATGTTGGACCAGCGGTCGCGTTGGGTAGGGTTTCCCTGTGGATGTTTCCTGTGCCAAATGTTTGTGAGGTTGGTGGAGCGTAGGAAGGGGTGGGATGGTAGGTGTATCAATGGTAGTGTGGAGAAGTATCTTTGTGAAGGGTACGGTGGATTTCTGAGGTTGTTTATGGCTGGGTTGAAGGACCCAGTTAGTGGAAAGGCTGGGGTGTTTGGATTGAGGATTGGACTGGTTGCGATCTGCCAGTAATCCACAAAAGAAGAAACCAGCAGAACGCTGCCCTTGGTTCAGTGTGTTATAGTTCTTTCTGGGGGATATTAATGTTGGTACGTACGCGGTGATAAAACTACATATCCTATGATAAATGTAATATGTCTGCATCTAGCCAGCAGCATAGAGCCCTGTATTGCCCTGCTGGTTTGCTTCTAAAGCTAAGCAGGGTTGGGCCTGGTTAGTCTGTGGATGGGAGACCAGTGCTGCTGGAAGTGGTGTTGGAGGGCCAGTAGGGGGCACTCTTCCCTCTGGTCTAAAGATCTTTCCCAATGCCCCAGGGCAGTGATGGGGACTTCTACCCTGCTTAGGGTGCCGTCTTTCGGATGGGACGTTAAACGGGTGTCCTGACTCTCTGTGGTCATTAAAAATCCCATGGCACTTATCGTAAGAGTAGGGGTGTTAACCCCGGTGTCATGGCCAAATTTCCAACCAGGCCTCACTTCAATAATGGCCACCTAATAATCCCCCTCCTTCCTAATTGGCATATATAACTACTCACCTCTCCACCTGATAGCTGATGTGTGGTGAGCGTTCTGGTGCAAAATGGGTGCCATGCATCACCCAAGTGGGTGCTACACATTGGTGGTGGATGAGGTGGGCTTTCCCCCTCACTGTGTAAAGCGCTTTGGGTTCCTTGGAAGAAAAGCGCTATATAAGTTCAATGCATTATTATCTCCTCAGAATTTGTTAAAGTTCGGCTAGGCCAGTGTTACTCAAACTATGGGGCACGCCCCACTGGTGGGGAATAGAGACATGCCAAGTGGGGCGGGAGAAACGGGAGGAAATTCTGTCATTTTTGTGCCCATCTCAATTATTTCCTTTATTTATTGACCATACACTCAAAATAAAACAACACATTTAAATGTAAGCCTTAAAACAGAATTTGAATTATAATTAATATGAAAACTTGACCAAAACAGTAACAATGTGCTGAAAATTGACGTTATTTTTTTTTACGTGTCAGTGCCGTTGCTATGACGCGTTGCTATGGGTTTGTAATTATTCTGCTCATTGTAAAAATGAAATACATTAGGTTTATATCAGTAGGTTAATTCCATATTCATAATGTGACCAAACTGTCTGCTTACAATAGCGGTCAGGAACCTCTATGCTCGTAAGGATAGCTGTACAAAATGCTCGCGAGCCATATGGGCATTCTGTGGCTCGATGGCAGGATAAAATAAGCCAACCAAGCACAATTTTTAAATATTTTCCATCATAATCAAAAGCTATTATGCAAATGTAGGCTGGCAAGGGAGGCACTGTGTCCTCAAAACAACTGGATGAGACAATAATCGATATTTAAAAAATAAAAAACAAATATTAAAAAATGTGACATTTACAAAATGTAAAAATTACTCTTTTTTACAAAGTAAAACTGTCCAAAAGTGATATGCGCAGGTGAAGTTATGTGAGAGAATGCAATGCTTTAATCTTGCTTTGATTGGTTATGATAGGATATGATTGGTTCATACGCGATAACCCTCTACAGAAGCGGAGCAATTCATTGAGATGACGAGCGACTCCACTCGCTGAGGTTTCCAGGTCAGACGCTGAGATTCTAGCTTGGACAGAGGAATCTGACCCGTTTTTTTTCCTTTTGTCTCTGTGAGGTAGGATTTTCTGCTGTTGCTTCACTGAAAACAAAATACAGATTCATGTATGTATTTTTGTCCTGAAAGTCTCCTGCATTGCAATCGCGGATTTCTAACGCCCGCGAATTATATACAATATCATAGGCATTGATTTTCTTCATCAAACAAAAAATCGATGTTCGGGATATTGTATAACCTTTGTGAGCGTCTTAAAATGCGTGAGACTCCCGAGACATCCATTTTACACCCTTCCTAACCTTTACCTAACCGTGACCAAATGTTGAGACCAATTACATTGTGCCATTTTATTATTTATCTCTAGCTTATACATTTTGTGTTATTTTTTAAATATTTACAAATCTTGTGCGTTTTAAAGATCCCAGTTTCACTTGATCTAGTGCTGGGCGGTATACCAGTTCACACCGAATACCGGTATTTATTTTCGTCATGATATGAATTTTTTATATACCGCCATACCGGTGTATTTGAATAGACAACTTCCGGAAAGCTGCGCCTTTGCGACACTGCTGATTACATTAAATTCCAACCTGGAATGCTGTTTGATTCTTATAGCCTACTGTACTATTTGGGTGGGCTTTTATGTCAATCTAGGTGCAATCTACAGTAGCTACTATAGAATTCGACAGGAGGAATGCCCAAGATAGAACGCAAGTGTAGCTTCTGTAGAATATACGGCAGGAGGAATGCCCTCGAACAAGCCGAAATCATGGTAAACATTCATCTTTTTTGTCAGCAGAAACAGGCATATAAAAAAAGTTTTGTCTCTAAAGTTTAAAACAATTGAATTTCTAGTGGAAAATGGATACTGAAGTTGTGCTTTCTTCAGTGAAAGCATACAACCGATAGTTTGTTAGTTACTGTTTGAATTCCGATGGTCTCTATAATAATTTATACGCGTCTATGAAGTGACAGTAGTTTAAATGATTGTCTCTAAAACAGCTACATGTATATTTTACAGTTAAAACGAAGTCTGCTGTGCATATAGCAACTTTTTTATCGTAAGAATAATATAATCGGCGGGTGAACACCATGCTACAAGTAATAACATTATGAATAGGCCTATTGTATTCATTCCCGGTTTTCGAATAATAAAACACTTTAGCATTCGTAACTGCATTTACTTTGTAAGTCTAAGGATTTGGCCAACTGGTATCCCTTACGAAAAAGAAGTTTATTCAAGTGTACTATTAGTATATTTATTTTAAACTAAGTATGCTTTCAGTCTACTTTTTATACACTCATCAGAGATATACTTAACAAAATTACTTAAGTATACTTGGCTTATACTGACAAGAATACAGAAACGTCTAAGTATATTTGGCCTATACTTAAAACTTTACTTAACTACTTAGGGAGCACTCTCCCGCCACAGGGAGATTTCTGCCCGACACCACCCCCAAAAACTGGTTCACAAGTCCTATTGCTAGGTTATATATACATGTTATATATCTACAGAAAGCTTAGACACTTAGGAATGTAGCAAATGTCACCATTCTACAGTAGTTATAAGAAAATAAACTTCCCCTCATAATGTGAGCTACGTGCCTTTTACACATGTGCCTCAAATTAAATGGAATGTAAAACTAGAAACAAGGCTAACACCGTTATATATACATGTCTTATATGTCCTTAAAGCTTAGAATCTTGGGATTCTAGCAAATATCTCGGTTTTAGTGTAGCTATAAAATTCACAACGTTACGACTACTTAATGTCA
>JACXGM010028666.1:0-13961 GCA_016801145.1 Umbra pygmaea | reverse complement strand
GGAGATGGATGTAGGGTTATAGTACTAGGAGATGGATGTAGGGTTATAGTAGTTGGAGATGGATGTAGGGTTATAGTAGTTGGAGATAGATGTAGGTTTATAGTAGTTGGAGGGTTACAAGGTGTCACGGTTGCCCCCTCCAGGACGTGATGAGTGGTGTTTTTTTTATTTATTTTTTTATTTCCCTTCCCGGCCAATAGATGACTCAGCCATCTTCTCACCGTTTTCAATTTTCAATCGACTATAAATTAATATGTTTCGGTCATCAAGACCCAATATGTGATTTGTGTTCCCTTCATTTTTTGGAGCAGTGTAGTTCCTCTGTCAGGTTGACTGTCATTAATTTTTTTTGTTTCATGTCTGTATGTTACGGGTATACGGGTAGTGTGCTAGGGAAGATCGTACCGTTTGACTCCTCAAAGTCGCCTTTGTTTTCATGTAAGTGTTTTGTTATAAATTTTGTTTCTCCGCTTTTGTCTCCACCTACTCCCTGCAACATCAACTCTATGCCACACGGACTAGGAGCTTGATGTGGGGTTATAGTACCATAAGCTGGATGTACATTAGGTTTATAGTACTAGGAGATGGATGTAGGGTTATAGTACTAGGAGCTGGATGTAGGGTTATAGTACTAGGAGCTGGATGTACGGTTATAGTACTAGGAGATGGATGTATGGTTATAGTACTAGGAGCTGGATGTAGGTTTATAGTACTAGGAGTTGGATGTAGGGTTATAGTACTAGGAGCTGGATGTAGGTTTATAGTACTAGGAGCTGGATGTAGGGTTATAGTACTATGAGCTGGATGTAGGGTTATAGTACTATGAGCTGGATGTAGGGTTATAGTACTAGGAGATGGATGTGGGGTTATAGTACTAGGAGGTGGATGTAGGGTTATAGTACTATGAGCTGGATGTAGGGTTATAGTACTAGGAAATGGATGTAGGGTTATAGTACTAGGAGATGGATGTAGGTTTATAGTACTAGAAGATGGATGTAGGTTTATAGTACTAGGAGCTGGATGTAGGGTTATACTACTAGGAGCTGGATGTATTGTTACACTGACTAGAGGCTGGTATGGTGAGTGGAGGAAGACGAGTAAAAAGAAGATGGGGAACATGACCCATATGCTGTTCAGAGGATTTTAATGGTGTGTAGTTCCACTCACACAAGCAGACCAACAAAATGAGACATAAACCCGCACACACAAACACACAGCTGCCATTTCATGCATGACCTGAATTTTAAATACCTAGGTGGATCATGGCCTAATTAAGTGTGTAAACGTGTTTTTTTCTCTTTCTGTGTGGAGGGTAGAGGACGTTGCCCGGCTGCTCCTTTATGGCCGTTATATCTTCACTCAGTGTTACAGCTACAACAGAATAATATTGTGATATTATGAGCACGACACTTCACACTTTAACACACACCTTTTACTTCTTTCCCCATTTTTTTGTTATAGGTAGTCTTCAAGCTCCCATGCATATTGCCCAAATACACATTCAGTTCCTATGCATGCAGTACTGCCCACATATATGTTAATTTCCATGTTAAATCTCGCTGGTCCAAATTAAAGTCTAATTAACATTCAAATATAAAACATTCTACTTTGAATTCAAAGTACAGAAATGTTGGAGGGGGAACCAAATTGCTGTGAGAATTATTTGCTATGGATGATGTCCTTTTCAAACATTATAAAAAAATCTCATGCTAAACATTTCCATATTCAAACAGTTTTGAAGGGCATGTGGGACAAACATAGTATTGGATCAAATGGTAAAGCGCCCTTGGTGTTTTTTTCATCTCCATGCAAAGCATATCTACCTACAGTATATCTCAAAACTGATCTTCAATGGGCCCAGTAGCACAGCAGTCTCTATTGATTTTTACCAGATGAATTCAGTACGCAGAATAAGCAGAGTTGAAGCCAGGTTTCAATCGGGCATTGCAGCTTTTAAATGTGTTTATGTAGACATATGTACTGGATTTTCTTTGCTGTTTCTGGGTAGGCAAGTGGTTGTAGAGATTTTGCTGAATGTGCAGAAGTCTACATTTGTAGTCATGCTGCAGTGACATAGACTTCCCAACCACCTGAGGCCACTAAAGGTAATTCTTATTGATCTGGCATACACATGGTTTACTGGGATTGCCTGTTTACAAATGTGAGAAAATTGTCTTTAAAAGCTGCAATCTTGGTGGTCCAGCAGTCTAGGCTTGGTGTAGGGTGGTCCAAGCCACTGCCTCCGGTGCACATGTACTGCTGCGCTGTGGGTTTGAGTCCAACATTCTGCTCTTTCACTAAAACCTCTGTCTTTCTTTACTCTACTGTCTAATAAAGCACATAAAATGCTTGATTGTAAACCTGAAAAAACCCTGCAATGCCTATAACCCAAGATCAGATGCAATCTTGTCCGGAACCTCTTTCAATAAAAGAGTAGACATATAGAAGGAAGGCTTCAATCAGACATTGTGGAGGTATGCTGTGTGGTTACAATAAGATGAAACCTCACCGCGTTCCCCCCGCTTTCTTCACAGTTGTAGTTGTACTGCTGCTGCACAGATGGGGCTTGTTGGCATGGGAACACTCAGCCCCAGAATGGCTGCCAAGCGATGGTTTGATTGACTGCCCCAGCTGCACAAAGGCTGCATCCAGTGAAGGCTGATACAAGCACACAAACACACTGTGCACGGACACAACCACACGCATGCAAGCACACAAACGCACATAAAGACACACACTCGGCATTCCAGCCAAAATCAACTTAGTTTAGGCCAGAGCTACAGTGTGGTTTTGCCTAGGGTAATAATTGCCATGATGGTGTGGTATATGGCCAATACACCAAGGCTAATGGCTGCTCTTAGGCATGACAGGATGCAGAGTGCAGGATAAACCACATATAATTTGCAATTCAATAATACGGATACAATTTTAGTCAAACATTGCACAACATTCTTTAAGATTAAAGCACTTTCAGTGTTACATTTACATTGTTGTGAAAATGTGCAAATAGCTGCAAGTGAGATTTTGTCCTTTCCTCATGGCAACGGGTCACAAATCGTGCTGCTGTGACTGCACACTCGAATTTTGCCTAACAAATATGGGAGTTCCTCTGTTTCATTTTGTCTCTAATACTTTGTGTGACTATAGGATCGGAGGAAAATATGTGATCATATAATGAATGTGGTTCTATAATTGGCAGGAGGTTAGAAAGTGCAGCTCAGTTTCCACCTCATTTTGTGAGCAGTGTGCACATAGCCTGTCTTCCCTCTGTATCCAGATCAGCCTATAACAGCCTTTCTTAATAGCCAGCCCATGCTCACTGTACATAGTCCAGAGTCTGTACATATGTTTTTTCTTAATTTTGGGCCTGATACAGTGGTCAGGTATTCTGTCAATGTGTACTCTCCATTTAGGGCTAGGTAGCATTCTAATTTGCTTTGTTTTCTGGTAGATTCCTTCCAATGTGTGAGGTAGTTTTCTTATTGTATTCTCATAATTTGGTTGGGTCTGATTATGTTGCTCTCCTGGGGCTCAGTGGGGTCTGTTGGGGTCTGTGAACAGAGCAACAGAACTAGGGTCCCTGATCCCTCAAATTTCCACCTTGTATATGATGATTCTGGTGTTTGCTCACATTACGTGATGGATTTCAATGCCATTGTTATTGGTGGATATTGCCAATCATGCTTTGGGAGTTCCGAACCAGGAGCCTGGGTGACAGAGCAGACAGTGTTGTTTGTGGATGTCAGCCAGCTCTCTGGTGAGTGATTGACATCGTTTGTCTGTTTGGGTAGACGCCTGACATTTTCAAAAGTCACCGCACACGCTTAGGCTGCGCTGATCCGCCTTGCTGGGCGAGAGAAAGTGTGTGTGTGAGAGAGAAAGAGTGGGAGAGAAAGATATTATGATAGAGCATTATTCATGTTCCTTGACAGAAGTGAAGAGAAAAACTTTAGCGCTACTTCTTGTTAAACAAGTGAGATAAGTCTTTCCAAATCCTTGAGTTATCTTATCGTACACATTATCAGTCATGTTCTTCTAAATCCAAACACAGTTATCTTTCAGAGCTTGGCAAACAGCTCCATGGTCTGTTGTTCAAGCTATAAGCCTATTTCAGTGGATTTGAAAACTCACTCAGTCAATACTGACTTTAAGTTGAATTAGAAGTCAACACCTTTCATTACACTAACATCGAAATAAGTATAGCTTACTACCTGTTATTTTACTAACGATAGATTGACCAGGAGTTAGAAAACACACAAGGTGTGTTTGTCTTGTTTCTGCTCAATGTATTGGTTCACCAGTCAGAGATGCAATACAGAAGTAACTTTATTTTTACCAAAAGGACTGTTTGGAACCCATATGTATGTTAGTGTGTGTGTGAGAAAGGCTTGAAAATCGATGTACATTTGTCATATTTATTGATACAACAGTTTTTTTTAACTGTAACATTTAAATAAAAAGTTAATATTGATGTTGATCAGGCCACACCCCCTAGCAGATGTTTGATTGAATAAACCTTGAGGCCATGCTTTTTGGGGGTGGCTGATGAAGAATGCATTCTCGTTGCTATATTGACCACACTGAAAGTCATTGCTGAAAGGTGATCTTCTGCTTTGAGGTAGAAAATTAGGAATCAGATAACTGAGTTTCAATAAGGTAAATATGATTATGGCTACAACACAACGTGCTACAAGGGAGGGCATTGCGAGTATCCTGTGAAATACCATCAATATACATTACGCTTTGTCAACACTTTTCAGTAGATAGAACTACATGAACAATTTGAATGCATCCCGGTATGCTATTTAAACAAAAAAATTATCAATTATTTATTGCAGGTAGATTTACGTATGCCTGTTGTGAGTGGAGAGGGGCATTCAAAATTCATCAGAAATCTCCCTTAGATTTATAATCTCATGATGTGCCAATTTTCATTTAATTCAGCGAATCGGGATCAACCTTTGAGGTTTATGCTTGGAATCGGATTATGGTCATGTAAAATTCCCCCTTTTTTCAATCCATTCTCCAATCCTTACTTCCCCTCCTTTTTCCGTTGAATGGGGGGCGCTGGAACCGTCTGTCAGTGCTAGCGTCTTTGTTCAAACCGATTCAGGCTCTCACCCTGAGCCTTGCCGCCGGCACTCGGGAAGTGGACCCCGGCACTAATCGTCTATCCCGCTTCAGAGCAGCTATAACAGCCAAATGTTGAGTATTAATGTTGGAGCACAATATTGGCATGTAGGATGAAGCTGTAGGGAGTAGTTGGAAGTGATAGATGTTTTTTTCCTCTCACTTGCCGGTTCTTTTCTGCTGTTTCATTCGACTCATCACTGACAGACGATTCGATTGGAGCATCGGGATAGGCTACGTTTCAAACACCTGCACTGAAGCACAACGCTCTGCTTGAACATTTCTGCGGATTCCACCGGTTTGCGCTGCAATTTATTTTTACTACTTTCCGGTAAGACTTAACCTTTTAATTTTGTGTAAAGTGTTTACTTTTTATTTGTTTGAGAAAACGTTTGTGTTCCTTAATTAACCTTGTCTGAACAATTTTGTGTCGCTACTAGACACAGACCAGGGTGTCCGCGGCGTCAGGAGTGATGGAATGGATGCATTTTGCTCTGTTCTTAAAGATGCATTTGGTAGCCTACCTTATATGCATGGCTAGGCTAGCAAACCGAGAGCATTCAAGCCAATAAGTGCTTTCAGGTGCTCAAAAGAGGACATGCTACCTACAGTACACGGAGCAAGTCCTGCTTAACTGCATGGCACCGTGGGGCAGGTGTCTGCACCACAACTTGTTGTTTTATTTATTTTAATTAATGTGAAATCAGCAGGAATTTGATTGACGAGATTTCTTCCAATACTTTGAATGCAATAATACATTATTTGATCGTCAGTTCTTTTCATTAGGGAATGTATTTATGTTGTGCTGAATTTGCAGTGTAGATTTTTTATTACTATGTTCTGGCTCCCAGACCTTTCACAGTGGTTGTGTCATGTCGATGAATCTAGGTGCTGCTATGATATAAGAATTTACAGTTATTGTACGTTTACAGTATTGGTATAGTGTATAGATGTAGGAATATGTGCAGAGTCCTGAGTGCAGGTATGTACTTAGTTTGGAAGTATGACCAGGGAAAACACTGGCCATGGTAAAAATATTTAACATTTTGAATACGGAGTTTGGTTCATTTTTTGTATTTGTTTTCCAGGAAATTCACAAATAGTCCTGACCCTGTTTCCTGGTAGACACCCATAGCCTATATTCCCAAAAATAATTACTTTAAAATTACTTTTGTGGACGTTTTGTGAGTTTGTTATTTATAATAGTATGCAGTAGATATTCTATTAATACTGTGCATTAACGTTTATCACCTTAGGTCAAATCAGCAATGACCAGCATCGTTGTACCTGCCAGTAACATGAACACGACACACAGAGCTTCAGTTTGATCTATTTAATTATTTAGAAGTAACCTTTTAATATTATATTTATAACTCATGTACAACATGTATAAAGCATGAGCTTGCTGAATATCCTGTTTAGTGTGTCCCTAACAAGGCTTCTTCGCACGGGAGAACCTCTTTGCATGTCTTGCCCTTATTCAGGAGGCTTAGGCTAGAGGAAAAATATACTTCCACGCTAGGGCCCTGTGCACATCTCTGTAAAACTGCAGGCTAAAGAATATAGACCATGTTTGAGAGAAAGCAAGAGTGGTATCTCTCCTTGGACCATATAGAAAAATAGATCAGAACACCTGCAAAGCTGTCATGCTGTCAAATAGGTCCCGCCCACTCTAACTTCTCAGGGTACAATCAGCATGTCCATCAGTTATGATTAATGTTATTACTGTTGCACTGACACAAAATGTTGCATGTTTTAAATTATTATACCAAATGTCAACATGATGTTACATAGGTCTGCTAACGCAAGTAGCCTAATATTGATAGACATCAAATATTTATTTCAGTGTTTACTTTTAATAAGTGGTTACCATAAAACCGTAGAATCAGTTGTTTAAAAATGATTTTGCAAGGTTGATTTGCAACTCTTCATACACTAGCCTCTCATGGTTCTTGCCAAACAAGGCATAATTTCAACACAAATCAACTGCTGTATGTTGTGCACTGACCTTCCAAAATTATTCACTTAGACGTGGCAGAACTGAAAGTGTTTAAGTAAAAAATAATGTAGCCTTCAGCAAAACAACAACAAACACATGCACATTTGAACTTCAAAATTGTCCAAACTGGTGTGTTTATACCCCAATTCACTGAAGTGTTTTATTACAATAAATAGAAGAACAAAAATATCCACAGACTATACACTTTCAGAAGAAAAACCTACCGAGTTCTCAGACTAAAGAGAAAACTTTAGTTAACTAGAGTTAAAAAACGTATTGCAACCAGGGTCGGACTGGGATTTAAAAATGTCTCGGGACTTTGAAATGCAGACTGGCCCACAACCTGTGTACAGTTCCCAAATACTAATGAACACATCATGCACTATATGATACTAAACTATGATGCAGTGCTGTCATTGGCTGCTAACAAAATTAGATGTAATAATACAGTATTTAAAAGTGCTTTATAATTTGAGCCATAACAACGGAACTACTTTCTGCTACATGTGACCTGCTTGCAAATGCTGTAAAACTGTATTTCAACTGATTAGAGCTCTGAAATCAAGCAACCACTGCTAATTTTTCATTAATAAAACCTATTGATAACCTCTGAAATGTGATAAAGAAGAAGATTGATGGTCACAAGCGATCAAACAAAGCTGAACTGTCTGAATATTTGCACCAGGAGTGGCATAAAATCACCCAACATCAATGTGAAATACTGGTGGAGAGCATGCCAAGAAGACGCATGAAAAACTATTTTTATTATTATTATTATACAATCATATTATTATTCCACCAAATATTGATTTCTGAACTCTACATAAGTTAACCCATTTGTATTGTGTTGTTTAAAAATTAATGTTAATGTTGTTTTCTTTGCAGTATTCGAGGTCTGACAACACTGCATCTTTTTTGTTAATGACCAGTTGTCATTTTCTGCAAATAAATGCTCTGAATGACAATATTTCAATTTCGAATTTAGTAGAGATGTTGTCAATAATTTATGGAATAAAACAAATATGTTCATTTTACCCAAACACATACCTATCAAAAGTTAAACCAGAGCATCTTGTTTGCGTTGGTATCCTCATTTTTTCCAGAGCTGTATAGGATAAGGTTTCCCCACACTATGCAGTGCTTTGTTACACACAAAAGCGCATCCTAAAATGTTCTCTGTTTCTCTTTTCTCACTACTCTCTGTTTTTGCATCTGCTTTTTGATTTTGCAAATCAACAATAATAATTTAACTAAAATCAAAGATCAAAATCATTGGAACCAACTAATTTGGATTTAATAACCCTGTTAACTTATACACTATTGTGAACAGTTGCATTGCTGCACCTGTCAGTCTCTGCCCTGGTCCCTACTACCACCACCATCACAGCAGTCTCCATCTCTTTCTCCGTCTCCTCATTTCCAGCATCACCTGTGGCTGCTGTCATATGCAGAAAAAACAAAAGACATAGTACATTCATTATTAAAAGCTATGTTGTGCATATATAGATTAGTGTCCATTCGTCTTAGGCATTATTTCTTAATCACTTAAAAAATATAAATATTTACAAGCTACAGCGAATCCCCCGATTCTCTCGGTGGCCACTCCGACCCTGCTTGCAACAGTACACATAATTTGGCATACTGAATATCTGTCCAGTTCAAATACAGTACAGTACTTCATGCCTTGTAATATGTCAACGTCCTCGTCTGCTAAATAATAGGCATTCAAATAAGATCAGAAGATTTGCAGCAACAGCCTGATGGAAATAATTGTGGACAAATTAGCAACATTGCTGGTGAGCTGTCGCTGTTAGTCTTGTTTTTTTCCAAAGTCGACTCCAGAGTAGTGGCAACTAAATTAAAGACCCTATTGCCATTTTCTCACTAAATGCTTTAAAAGGCGTAACAATATAGTACAGCTTGTTAAACACGTGAAAACGTCCCAGTCTGAGGGAGCGGAACTGTTCCAGTCAAATTAGGTCCATTGTGTCCGATTGTCTTGTGTAATTTTATTTCGTGTTCGATACTTGAGTGTTAAGTAGACATCCTCCTGTTTGTAGGTCTTGTAAAGGGCTCTAGCCACCAGCGGAGTCTGGGCTGTAAACTGGTGGCTAGCAGGGCAAGGTTAACTAGTCTGGCTTTCACAATGCAGTATTTGGGCTGTTGTCATTGTGAACTGAGCAGAGAGATGGGGGAGGGGCTGGAAGGAGAGATAGAGAGATGGAGGAAAGAATGAAAGACTGAGAAGACAAAGAATTACATAGAGGGTTTGGATCTCAACAACCAGACTGAATCTACTGTGGGGGTGGGTGGTGGAATTCACGGTTCGCCCAGGTTCGGGTGTGCGCTTCACCATCTTCTGTTGTCGTCTTAAAATCCCCAAAAATTGTCGGAAGTACTTTTTACCAGCGAAAGAAAACAGAGTCCACTTTCCACAAAAGTGTGATGTGAAGGATCAGTAGTATAAAGAGATATCCTATTGCTTTTTTGCCCTTCACTTCTTTATAATTGGGCTTGCTTGCTAAGCATTAGTCTTCCGGATTATTCTATATTGGGAAATGCAGCAATATTTGGGATCAGATGTCGGTTTGGGAATGAAACCCACAACCTTTGAGCCACTAAAAAGAAAGAAAAATTGAAAAATGCTTATACAGTTAAATTGTTACTGTGTAGTTATAAAGTGTTCACTTCCTTTATTATAATGTAGTTCTTATTTCACAAACAAGAGAATAGCCCACTCTGTCATTATCAGCTTTTTGGGCAGGTTTTCAGCACCAGAGTTCCATTGTGATGGACAAACACATTTACTAATGTGTAGCTATACAAATACACGGTTCAGAATCTAACACCCATACATGCAGATATGTTGTCTGAGAGATGGAGAAATAAGACTGCGAATGCTTTACCTAGTATTAAGCTTTTAGATTGCCTTTGGATTATCTTAGGTTTGAACATGGCTTTGCTTTAATTTTCATGCTTGTTTTAAGATGAAAAGCATGTGGCCAATGATTTGTGAAACTATAATTGGTAATCTCAAGATGGAATCATCCTAAAAGTCCAGGTTTGTGTAAAATATGTATTTGATCCATTATGGTGGATAATTGTAGCCTCTGAAGGTAGGTGTATGGATTAGATAGACCGCTGTCTTGAATTTCATCAACCTCAAGCTTGTAAAAGAACAGCCGAGGACGGATGTGTTCCCAATCAGACTCTATCTCCTCGTTCCCCCGCTGTGACGTCTTCAATGTTGAACAGCACAGAGGGGGGTTGGACTGAGCTACCCATCAATCACGTTTGCTATTTGCACCCTGGGAAGGACTAACACCTCCCACCTGACCAATCACCAATGGCCCGGAGGAGACCGCAGCACCACTAAAAGGCTGGCACACAAAGACAGCCTCTCTCTTTGTCTCTGGTGCGAAGACAGCCTCCTCTGGTATTGACTGGTAGCAGATTCTAAAGGTCAGGCTGTCATGTTGAGTATTCCCGTTTGAGTTGCTCAATATCAGGCTTTAGGACCACCTATCTGATGGTCCCACGTTGTTCTGAGCTTCTTAGCTTATTCAGTCTTTGGAAAGCAGAAGGATTGGTTTGAGTTCTGCAGTAGGAGTTGTACTGCATTGAACATTCTCAGTGGCTTTGCGGTATTCTACGTTAGGGAGTTGATTGCCAGAATACTGTGTGATGGTAATTATCGATGCGTCATTGTTCAGACAAATGCCAGATCTATAAAATTATATAGAGTGGTGAAGTTATTTTTTGTTTATATTTGGTTGACTAAGCAATGTACCTTATCTTTTTTCGGTGTCAGCATCTCTTATCCTGAATGTATAATTGCTTTTCATTTTGATTGCCATTTTTCTGAACATTGTTATATCTAAAATGGCACCCTAAATCACTGCAGAAGTATTTCACTGTACATGCCAGTTTGGTGTAGTCTAAGCTACAGTCTAAGCACTGGACTCCAGACCTCAAACACCACCTGGCGCCCGGGGTTCTAGCCCTGACTCCTGGCCCGGCCGCCTGTCTGTGCCTCTCGGTCTCTCCCTGAATTCCTGGCCTCTGCTTTCCAATATCAATTAAATTAATAAAAAGATGCAACTGCTCACCAGTGTTTCAGCCCAACACCCGTGTTACCCCTTCACATCTATTGTTTTCATTACCTCCTTCAACTCCATCATTTCCATCGCCCCAACACCTTCATCAACCCTATCGCCTACATCACCTTTATCAACTCCAACACCTCCATCACCTCTATCAACTACATCACCTCTATCACCTCTTCACCTCTATCACCTCTATCAACTACATCACCTCTATCACCTCTTCACCTCTATCACCTCTATCACCTCTATCAACTACATCACCTCTATCACCTCTTCACCTCTATCACCTCTATCAACTACATCACCTCTATCACCTCTTCACCTCTATCACCTCTATCACCTCTATCAACTACATCACCTCTATCACCTCTTCACCTCCATCACCTCTATCAACTACATCAGCTCTATCACCTCTATCACCTCTATCACCTCTATCAACTACATCACCGCTATCACCTCTTCACCTCCATCACCTCTATCAACTACATCACCTCTATCACCTCTTCACCAATATCACCTCTATCAACTACATCACCTCTATCACCTCTTCACCACTATCACCTCTATCAACTACATCACCTCTATCACCTCTTCACCTCTATCACCTCTATCAACTACATCACCTCTATCACCTCTTCACCAATATCACCTCCATCACATCATCACCTCTATCAACTACATCACCTCTATCACGTCTTCACCACTATCACCTCTATCAACGACATCACCTCTATCACCTCTTCACCACTATCACCTCTATCAACTACATCACCTCTATCACCTCTTCACCTCTATCACCTCTATCAACTACATCACCTCTATCACCTCTTCACCAATATCACCTCCATCACATCATCACCTCTATCAACTACATCACCTCTATCACGTCTTCACCTTTATCTCCTCTATCAACTACATCACCTCTATCACCTCTTCACCTCTATCACCTCCAATTATCCACTAGGTGTCTGTGATCTAGGCAGGTTAATTGATCTGATTGAACCTAGGCCAGATCCTAAGCCAAGCACCTGTTAATGTTAAAGCCATGTTGACCTCTCAAATTCAACCTACATACAGCTAGACGTAAAGCCGGAGTCAAGGCCTCAGAAAGCATGTTAACAGCTCATAGCTACGTGATACTGAGCCTGCTGGTCTTCATCAGGGTCTTTCTCACCTCCTCGTTTTGGCTGCTGACTAAGGTATTGAGGGTGTGATGACAGTATGTGCAGCGACATAGCAGTTTAGATATCTTGAATTGAAAGCTACATGACATCAATTTCTCATGTGTTTTAGGTTTTCATCCGAGGCGACCCTCACTGGTTTGGCAGGACGCAGTCAGTCTCCTCACTAAAGGTAAAGATTGAGCTGGGATGTCTGAGTGCATTCACCGTCAGCTCCCTGCTGTGTTTCTCTCACACACACACACACATACATTCCTCCACTGAAAAATACAGTTTGTACTGTTCCTTTGCAAGTGTTTTGTGTTCAGAGATACTCTTCTACATATCTTGGTCATAATGAGTGGTTATTTGAGTTACTGTTGCCTTTCCATCAGCTCAAACCAGTCTCGCTATTATGCTCTGACATCAACAAGGCATTTTCGCCCATAGAACTGTCGCTCATTGGATATTTTCTCTTTTTCTCATTCTCTGTAAACCCTAGAGATGTTTTTGAAATACTCAAACCAGCCCATCTGCACCAACAACCACGCCACGTTCAAAGTACCTTAAATCACCTTTCTTCCCCATTCTGATTCTTGGTTTGAACTTCAGCAGATTGTCTTGACCATGTCTACATCCCTAAAGGCATTTACTTGCTGCCATGTGATTGGCTGATTAGATATTTGCCTTTACTAGCAGTTGAACAGGTAGAGCTAATGAAGTGTATAAATATGTGTTTCTTTCTATAAGTATAGATACCAAATCTAATTTAAGTAGGTGGTGATATATTATATGCACATCACTGTTTATTAAAAAAAGAACAATACCAATGTAGGGCAAAACAAATAAACCGAGATAAGTAAGCGCCTGTACAACAGTAGGCTATTTCTATAGATAGCCCATGTGCCATGAGCCCCTGTTGAGCTACAACATTCATTCAACTTTGAAGCAGATTGACTACAGCAGCAGAAGACCACACCGGGTGCCACTCCTATCAGCTAAGAACAGGAAACTGAAGGTACAATTTGTATGGGACCACCAACATTGAATAATAGAAGATTGGAAAGATTTTGCCTGGTCCAATGAGTCTCGATTTCTGCAGCAACGTTCAGATGGTAGGGTCTGAATTTGACATGAACAACATAAAAGCATGGATCCATTCTGCCTGTATCAACGGTTAATCCAATCGAGCATGTTTGGAATGTGGGGGAATTGGAGATTTGCATCATGGATAAATCTGCAGGAACTGCACAATGCAATAATATCATAATGGACCAAAATCTCTGAGCACTAGCAAGGTGTACCTAATGAAGTGAGTGTATATCACCAGCTACAGTACCTATTTTAGATTTGGTATCTACACTTATAGTGTAATGTCTGTACTGAGTGAGAACTCAAAAACAATGTCAAATAGCCCAATGTTATTTATTGACCAGTTAGACATTCCATAGGAACAGGAAAAGAGTATATCCACACAAGCAGGCATAGGTCAACAAACGGAATAACTGGATGGCTAGAGTACATCTATGGATATCGAATGGTAGAGTAATCCCAAAACAGGCATAG
>JACXGM010028665.1:0-13962 GCA_016801145.1 Umbra pygmaea | reverse complement strand
GCCTGCCAACTCTCCTGACCTGAACCCCATAGAGAATCTGTGGGATATTGTGAAGAGGAAGTTGAGAGACGCAAGACCCAACACTCTGGATGAGCTTAAGGCCGCTATCGAAGCATCCTGGGCCTCCATCACACCTCAGCAGTGCCACAGGCTGATTGCCTCAATGCCACGCCGCATTGAAGCAGTCATTTCTGCAAAATGATTCCCGACCAAGTATTGAGTGCATAACTGAACATAATTATTTGAAGGTTGACTTTTTCTTCTTTTTTTTGTATTACAAACACTTCTTTTATTGGTCAGATAAAATATTCAAATTCTTTGAGATAGGAATTTTGAGTTTTCATGAGCTGTATGCCAAAATAATCAGTATTAAAACAATAAGTGACCTGAAATATTTCATTTGGTGTGCAATGAATCTAAAATATAGGAAAGTTTAATTTCTATCATTACATTATGGAAAATAATGAACTTTATCACAATATGCTAATTTCTTGAGAAAGACCTGTATAGTATGCCAGACTACGCTTAGTATGTCCCAAAACATAGTACGCAAATATAGTATGTCAGAAGTCCCCGGATGGTCTACTACGTCCGGGGGATTTTCGAAGTATGCAACCCTAGCTGCATGTTTTTTTGAGAGGCAGTGGCAGCAAAAACTGTACTGTACTGTTAGTAGTGTCCTGTACACTGTCATATGATACCAATACACTGTCCTCTGTGTGACACCTATGACTGTCCTGTGACTCTTATGACTCTCCTGTGACAGTCAGACACTGTCCTGTACACTGTCCTGTGATTCCCATGACTGTCCTGTGACTATTATGACTGTCCTGTGACAGTCAGACACTGTCCTGTGACTCCCATGACTGTCCTGTGACAGTCAGACACTGTCCTATATACAGTTTCTCCGCCCACTCCACTCAGCTAATCCATACTCCAACTGTATTTGTATTGTAATAGTGTGAAATAGGGTTTATTAGTGTTGTAATAGTGTGTAGTAGTATTGTAATAGTGTGTAATAATGTGTATTGCTATTGTAATAGTGTATAATGGTGTGTATTGGTATTGTAATAGTGTATAATGGTGTGTATTGGTAATATAATGGTGTGTATTGGTATTGTAATAGTGTATAATGGTGTGTATTGGTGTTGTAATAGTGTGTATTAGTATTGTAATAGGGTTTATTAGTGTTGTAATAGTGTGTAGTAGTATTGTAATAGTGTGTAATAGTGTGTATTGGTATTGTAAAAGTGTATAATGGTGTGTATTGGTATTGTAATAGTGTATAATGGTGTGTATTGGTATTGTAATAGTGTGTTTATTAGTGTTGTAATAGTGTGTAGTAGTATTGTAATAGTGTGTAGTAGTATTGTAATAGTGTGTATTTGTATTGTAGGGTGAAAGACGTGCCGCTCATTTATTTCTGTCCCTGAGGTTTGAATAACTTTATAAATGTGAAAATGTCATAATAACACTATAATTTATAAAATATATTTTTCTTTGGGCCCCTGTCTTGAAATGCCTGATTTCATTAAGTTTTGAGATAATATTGAGAGAATAAGGGCAACATTGTCTAAATGGTCTAACCATAAAAATGCAGCACCAAGAATATAAGTTGTTGAAAAAATGTGTAATGATGTTCTAAACAGCCTCTGAAATACATTGGCATAATCTTAAACAAGTATTTTTTAATACCAAATAATAATAGAGAAACATGGGAGTTC
Organism: Umbra pygmaea; assembly: GCA_016801145.1. Classification (NCBI taxonomy): domain Eukaryota; kingdom Metazoa; phylum Chordata; class Actinopteri; order Esociformes; family Umbridae; genus Umbra; species Umbra pygmaea. The sequence goes on along the minus strand of JACXGM010028665.1, from coordinate 12,238 downwards.
TGAATATTTCCAATAACATGAGGAATTATGTCTGCCAAGTCAAACGTCTGGTATGTTTACTGATGTAACCACCCTTTTTGAATTTTTTTTTATGTGAAATTAAAAACAAATTTAATTTATAGATGTTTAAGTTCTTTTTAGATTACATGTCAAGCTGCACATTATAGTATATTATCATTTTAATCATAACAACAAAAACAATCATTTTAATCACTATTATTATTACTATTTTTATTATTATTAATAATAATAATAATATCTATAATAATAATAATTATAAACATTTCAAAAGTAGAACTATTGTCCATACGTTTATCAAATTAATCTCATAAAGGAAGAGGTACAATGGTGTAACCCGGTTACACCACTGGACATTTCAAATTAAAACCAAAATTTGCAGGCATTAGTGTGGACGACTATGTAAACACTTGACCTTGGTTTGAAGATTTAAAACTATTTTTTATATTAATTTGAATATTTTATTATAACTTCTGTTTATTAACATTTTACTGAGGTCATACCATTTGGCATGTATTTTAATCATACCTGACTATGACCTGAAAATGATCTTCTGGCTCAAAAGTTTCAAAACGGTTCCAAAAAGGGTGGTTACACCAAGGGGGTAGGCTTTCATCCGGAAGTCGAAGCTAGTATGGGGCGATTCAGATGCTACCAGGCTATCAGCTCACGTTAGCATTCCATTAATTCCATTCAGTTTAGGGGTCACTTTGACAGTGAATAAATTGAAATCGGAAGCGTTTAAAGACTCTATTTCTCTATTGTTTATTTCTAAAGAAACAGGACAATGCATAAAAAGCTCCATTACCTTGTACCTCACGTTATGGCCCCGTATCAGCCGTTTGTGTAAAAGTATGCTAGTTCCTGTGTCATAACCATGTGACTTCCTGTCACACAGTAGAGAAATTACCGTATATTCCAGTAGAAGCTTGCAGACAATCGATGGGACGTGGAGGCATACAGTCAAGGGAGAAGTACGGTGGCCCTGAAGTGAAAATCACAACAGCAAATAGGTAAACATTTCAACAAATCATAAAACACAATGGCAAATAGGAAAACAAAGCGGCAAATAGGAAAACACAACGGCAAATAGGAAAACACGACAGCAAATATGTAAACACTTAAACAAATCATAAAGCACAACGGCAAATAGGAAAACACGACAGCAAATATGTAAACACTTAAACAAATCATAAAGCACAACGGCAAATAGGAAAACACGACAGCAAATATGTAAACACTTAAACAAATCATAAAGCACAAAAGCAAATAGGAAAACACGACAGCAAATGACGTTTACTTGTCAACCTGATTATTAGATTGAATTGATGATTATTGTTGATCATTTCCTAAGGGGGGGGGGTTGCGTTAAGTTAGGCAAGTGCTCAGGTGCGAGCTTCGCAGAGGTTGATTCCCATAATGAAGCGGTCTGAAACCCTCTGGTGCACAGGGATGAAAACGGAGAAAGGAAGAAGTTAAAAATAACGGCATGTATAGACGTAAATATTCTCATCTCAGCCGTTAAGTTGTCAAAAGAAATAGATTTAGTATTGTGCATCCCTAATAGTGTACGTTTCATTGCTGTCACTATGCTAGTGCTAGCTAGTGACAATGTTAGTTTGCTACGGAAAACTAGCGAATGTAAAAACATAAATTTACCGATCTACATGGATGTAAATGTGAAAAGACCAGTATCTGGATAACGTATGCTAGTTACAAAAAGTACAGTTGCTCTCTACATTCATTATAAATAGCAGAAGTTCTGTTGAGTTCGCAACTAGTGCATACACACACAGTAACCATTTTGATGATAGTGGTGGTGTTTATCCTTCTGTACAGTTCCCCTCCAGGAATACACTAAAATGTGGGTTTTCATTTTCAATTGGCCAAATGCACTCAGGCAATATTTGTAAAGTCAGCACCTGCTGGAGAAAAGATGCTTGATCCTTCATGTTCGCCTCTCTCTGAACTTTGTAAGAACAATTAGTACTGTTGTTGTTGTTATTAGCAATTATTAGCAATTATTACTTGTATAATCACATCACATTGTTACTACTAATTGTAATCAGTATAATTATTTAGCCTTGTAGCAGTCTAATAGTAATAATAGTGGTGGTGGTAGTAATTGTAATTTATCTACAACAAGTTACATGGTCAGATAAAATGTATTTGTACAATGCAACTATGGTAGGATGATTGAACTGACCCAATGCAATTGTGTTCTGAACAGCATGGATGAAGTCTGTGTTAAAATGCAGCTGCAGGAGAAGGGACATCCAGTACAAGTACTCCAGGGACCAGTGACACAGGTCAGGAACACACAGCCTGCATCAGGTGAGTCTATTTAATAGTATTTATTCAAGCCACATCCATACTCTACAATAGAAAAATGTTAGCATGTATTGACATACAATAGCTTATTTTCTTAAAGAAGTTCAACCACATTCATGATCATTTCACTTATTATATTAAACGCTGCTTGTCTGGCTATACAATATGCTTGAATACAGGTGAAGGTGAAGGGACATCCAGGAACACATAAAGCACTCAGGGCACCAGTGAGTCACAGACGACTGAGACCAGGGACACCATCCTGAAGGAAGTTACTGCTTTGAATAACTAATTCAAGCCTACAAATAGAGATGCCACAAGTTAGTGTAATAGATTACGTTCCTGGGTTTGGCTGAGTTCACAACTTTTGGGAAGTTACTCAGTAAGACCCTATTGACCAGGTAAAATAAGTTCATCACCAGTGATCTATGAAAATCAAAAACATGACTACACTGTAAAAAAAGGTTGTAATTTGACTGGAAATCCACTGTAAAAGTTTGCATTTTTTTTACCTTCAATTGGAACAATGGGAAACATTCTAAAATTACAAGCTTCTTTTACCTGGTCATTAGGGTCTTACAGAGGAACTTCCCATGAGTTTTGAACACAGCCCAACCCAGAAAAGTAATCTATTACACTAACTTGTGGCATCTCTGCCTACAACCATCTGAAAAAATGTGCTAGAAGATATTAAAAACACATGGAAATCACAATAACATTTAATCCATATGAAACTAATATCAACCACAGTTTTAGTCATTTTCACTCATTTAATTGAACACCACTGATCTGGCTGTTGCAGGTGAAGGGGCCAGGAGGGGCCTGCCTAGGGGAAGGGATAGAAAGGAGGGAAATAGAGAGGAGGGGGAGAGGGGAATGTATTAGCCAATTGAGAGATAGGGATGATTAGGTTCCCATGATGGTATGTGGGCCAGATTGGAAATGTGTCCAGGACACCAGGGTTAACACCCCTACTCTTACGAATAGTGCCATGGGATCTTTAGTAACCACAGAGAGTCAGGACACCTGTTTTAATGTCTCATCCGAAATACGGCACCCCACGCAGGGCAGATGTCCCCATCACTGTCCTGGGGCATTGGGAATGATAAGTTAACGGTACCATGTATTCCATCTAATATGTTTTTTGGCATTTACAGAGACCACTGGCTACTCAGCTACTGCAGCGTCTGGACTAAAGGATCACTGACACATTAAGTCAACCATACGTTAATATGGACTACTTCCAGTACGTTGTAAATCAGGAAGCCTTTGTGACATCTGCATCTACCATTTTAAAAATCCAGCTGAAATTGTGGAGTGTCTTTTATCCCTTTAAAGAGTGATCCACGCAGCTCTTTCCCAAGAGTTGCTGTGTTTTTATTAGAGGACGCAGCTGACCAAAATTTAGCTTTTCTGAGTAGCTGCTGTCCCGGCTTATTGACATGCCCTTACCAGTTTCTTGTTTCGCCAACCTGCTGGGTGTCCGCCAAAGTACAACTTTACAGTGTATGCATGAAATGAGATCCTTGAACCTGTAGCGAGACTCTACAATAGAGCCTATAAGATTCACAACAGGCTTCCAGGCTTGACTCACCACTGTGTTGCACTATCTTTGAGTAATGCCTTGACATTTCAGAACTATAGAATAACACAACAGGCTTCCAGGCTGGACTCACCATTGTGTTGCACTATCTTTGAGTAATGCCGTGACATTTCAGAACTATAGAATAACACAACAGGCTTCCAGGCTGGACTCACCACTGTGTTGCGCTATCTTTGAGTAATGCCTTGACATTTCAGAACTATAGAATAACACAACAGGCTTCCAGGCTGGACTCACCACCGTGTTGCGCTATCTTTCAGTAATGCCGTGACATTTCAGAACTATAGAATAACACAACAGGCTTCCAGGCTGGAGTCACCACTGTGTTGCACTATCTTTGAGTAATGCCTTGACATTTCAGAACTATAGAATAACACAACAGGCTTCCAGGCGGGACTCACCACTGTGTTGCGCTATCTTTGAGTAATGCCTTGACATTTCAGAACTATAGAATAAGCCATGGTTTGAACCTTTTTTATCAGATTTTAAATGGACATACTACTTTAGGATTGTCTGCGCTGGTTCCAAAAGACAGTTTAAGGCTCGAATGCACTACAAGATCTGTTGAAGTGAACTCGGGTTGTCCACAAGACTTGCATACAGCAGTTTATCTTACAGTGAAGTGGATGATGCTGTCCTCTATAAACAACATAGGATTGGCTTCCTATTCCGCAATAAGGCCTCCTTTACTCATTCTGCCGAAACACACCTTGGTAAAAATGACCATCCTACCAATCACAGATTTCAGTGACGTCATTTACAGAACTCTCAAATTGAGATGTAATCTACTGCAGCACTATCCATTTTGTCACCAACATCTCATTTAACTCGTCTTTGAACATTTATGCCGCAGTGTATTTGTAAAGTAAGTGTTATTTAATTGTAATTGCCCTGTAATTGTTATTGCCCTGCCGCTTCTGCATACACTGATCTACTGCTGTAATTAGACCTCAATTGCACAAACTGTATATACATTATATACATTTCCTACCATATACTCTGAATAACCTGCATGTTTTTGTACTTGTGTATTTCATGTGTAACTATGTTGTCTTGCACCATTACACTTCCTCTTAGCCAGGTCACAATTGCAAATGAGACTCTCTTCTCAATCTGTCAACCTGGTTAAATTAAGGTGAAATAAAAAATAAGTGCAGGAAGGTTCTCTTTATTTCCATGTCTTTAATTATGAAATAGTCAGTGACAAAATTTTCACGTAAATGTTCATAATTTCATTACCAGATGTATTAGCTCATTACAGTTTTGACTCTCACCCCTAATAAAAAGCTCATATGTTTGTGGTCTCATATTCCAATCAATTGACCAGATTTACTATGAAGTCTACTGTACAATAACAGTTTTCACAAAGTGCTTGTACAGCTATTTGACCCAAAGTGTAATGAGAAACTCCCTATTAGTGCTAAAACCTAAAAAGAATCCTAGAGGGTGTCCACACTCAATGGGGTCCAGATGGGCAAAACTTGGCTGTGCCCTGAGTTTTTGCAGAATCTAGATTAACACATTTACGTGGACTTGGACAGGATAAACCGATGGAGAAATTACAAAAGTTTATGGAGACCACAAACACAACTAGGTGGGCTGTGGGCAGTCCAAGAGTCCTTGTTTCTTATTCTAATTCTGGTCCTCCTAGGATCAACAGGAGAACAGAAACATTAGAATTGGCATGACGTAGTTTCAATACCTCAATATTTTATGAGCATATGAGACCTGAGGATTTTTTGTAGGTAATACATTGAGTCACGGAACCCAGAGAGGGGTTGACATTTGGTATTATAACTTTAAGTTCCCGAAAATATGAAATTATGGTTCCATATTCCATCGACATGATATTAAATCTAATTCAAATCAACTCAATATAACAAATGAGTGGGATGCATGTTTAAAGTATTGTGATGGACCCTGGATTTTAAACACTGACCTACTTCTGTACATTTATTTTATGTTCTGATGTCAGGGATGTGTTCACTGTGGGCAGGTAAGCATTCACAGTTGGTTCTGATGACAAGGATCCATTCAGGTTATGTCCTGGCTGTGCAGAAGTGGGGGGGGGGGGTAGGAATGCAAACATCTGGGGAGACAACAACAATCAATCTGGGTAACTCAACTACATAACAGGGGCCATCTGGACCTAGAAAGGACAGGTAGAGCAACATTTATTAGTTTTTAAAGGTGTGACATAGCTGTCTAGGTGCCAGGGTTTTAGCAAACATCCTAGTGCCCTAATCACCAAATCTAAACCGCAAAGCCATTTCCACTCCATTTTTTTCATTGGAACAATTTAAACTCTTATTTAGACCTGGAACACCAGATGAAAGCAATTAATAAACAGAAAATCAGCAGGCTCCAGACCATGTAGGGTATGATTTCAACACCCCTGTCCTAGTGTTTACAGTGCTAGGAGAGTAACCAAAATGTAGCTGAAAATGTGCTCCATCTCAATCAAATGGTGTTTGTGCACTTGTGCAAGGCACTTAACCCTAACTGCTCCTATAGGTTGCTGTTGATCTAGTAAATGGCTCAAATGTTAAGGCAAATTCTCATTTGGCTACAGTGTAGTAGAGTACTAGATTAGCATGTACTGTATATCTACAACATTTTGGCTTTACACATCTCTCACATTGCCTAGTCTGTCATGCTAAGGGTAATCTCTAGCACTAAATGTGTTTGAGACCCACTCCTGTTTTCAGGGTCCTGCTCTGCAGGATTTTCTAAGAGTTCCAGCTGTCATCTCCTGCCATGTAGAAACACAAAAACACACGAAGGTTAGAGCCTCCAGGTTAAGCACAGTGGCAACACACACTTTGCCCCTGACCTCCAACACACACCTTTCCCACTTCCCTGTCATAGAGGCCAGTGGATTGTTTCTCCAGCTTAAGCCACAGTTTGATACAGGAAGAGACACGGGCCTGGGGCTGAGCAACACTCAGCCTGGTTACCACTGTATTGTACAGGCCTGAGGCAGAGCTACACTCAGTCTGGTTAACACTACTGCTTTGCACAGGTCACCTGGAACTGGGAGGTAGGGCATCAGTGTTGGGTAGTAGTAGGAATGCCAGACATAGATGAGTGTATTGGTGACACCTGTCATTTAGAATGCTGATGCTCTGCAATGGACTCAGCAATCTTTCTGTTTCCTTGTTAGCCCTGTCCTCTTAGCCAGGCTATATGGAGCAGGCATCATAACCCAAATCACTTTATTTTGAAATTAATATATTCCACTTAAACTTGGGCCTAGTAATCTTTTAGCTTTGCTTCAATATTGCAAATTAATATCAAACACACAACATTGCACCACTGCACCCCAAACAACACAAAATGCTAACACCCATATTCAATTGCACTATTAGAAATTATAATTAAAAAATAAACATGTAAACTTGTATATACATTTACCTGTCTTTATCACCATTACACAAATTCTTGTTGACTAGATGAAAAGCAAGCCTACTAGTACTAGTAGAGCTAGTTAACATTGTAGGTTGATTATTCACACAGCTAGTTATACAGTAGACGTGGCTAGCTAGTTAACCACACAGAGCACTTCATCAACGCTAACGTCGTCTAGCACTAGAATTAACAGCAAGTAAATATCTTTAGGTTGCAAGCTAAAGCAAAACTGTGTATGAGTTGCAGAAATGTACAGAACATCATTATAAAATGCTATCAAAATAGTAAAATTGTATAAAAATGTTGAATAAATGCGATTTTTACTTTACCTATTTTACATTACCTGATCTTACACCATACATCCCTGCTCCCTCGAGGCTGCGGATGTGTAGCCAGAGCCTGACACCTTGAACTTCATTTAACCAAATAATTGTAGTAACGATGACGGCATTGCAACGATGGAAAAAGTAATTAATTAGTCCGTTACTGAAGAAATAAGGCTGTTAGTAACGCTGTTATACTTAAACGCCGTTACTCCCAACACTAATAACAACAAACGTATCTTTGGGAGTACTCATGTTCTCAAAATAGGCGCTTTTCCGTGTTTTTCCTCTCTTCTTCCTGTTAAAAGACAGACATTCCGTCTGTCCAATCAGGAGGGTCTGTACTCTGCTAGATAGGCCCTACCTTTTTCGTAAGAAGTTAATGTGGTTGTGTTTTTTGAGTTGTTGAAGTGTTTTCCTATTTGCTGTCGTGTTTTCCTATTTGCCGTTGTGCTTTATGATTTGTTTAAGTGTTTACATATTTGCTGTTGTGTTTTCATATTTGCTGTCGTGTTTTCATATTTGCTGTCGTGTTTTCCTATTCGCCGTTGTGCTTTATGATTTGTTTAAGTGTTTACATATTTGATGTCGTGTTTTCATATTTGCTGTCGTGTTTTCCTATTTGCCGTTGTGCTTTATGATTTGTTTAAAGGTACAATATGTAATATCAATCAAAACAATCACAAAATACATACTTTGCATTAAAAGCAAACATCACTATACACATATTATATATATTTCTTAGTTGTGTACTTACAATATCCTAAATGTTTCCACTAACTTTCAAATCCAGAGAAATTTGTAATATAATTCGAAGACACGGGACGTTTCTTTTGTCGCCCGTAAATAGCGTCATATAACCTGTGACTACTCTAGTTGTTATAAGGTCCAGGGAGCAGCCAAACATAACGTGAATAAAGTTATAATTTTTTAACAATATATTACTTTGTCAGTGAACATTTTTTTCTGCCGGAGATGCTAGATTAGAAGGTTGTCATTGACGACGATAACAAAACCCATGATCCCACGCTACCTCCCGACGTCATCCAAGTACATCTTTTGCTATTGTTTTGATTGAGAGCCCCCTGGCGGCCAAAAATTACATATTGCATGTTTAAGTGTTTACATATTTGCTGTCGTGTTTTCATATTTGCTGTCGTGTTTTCCTATTTGCCGTTGTGTTTTCCTATTTTCCGTTTTGTTTTCCGATTTGCCATTGTGTTTTATGATTTGTTGAAATGTTTTCCTATTTGCTGTTGTGATTTGCACTTCAGGGCCACCGTAGAGAAGCCCATTTCGGCAACATTTTGATTGATTGGAAATACTTCCGTACATTTGGAACGCATCTACAACATGTTCTAGCCTATATAACATAATGTGAAATAATGAAAAACGTTCTGTTCAAGTGTTTTTTACCATGATTTATTAGCTTACATGATTTAACACCTACTTACATGATTTAACACCTACTGAGCTGAGCTCACAACCCAGCTAGCATAGAACTGGCGGGCCGACAGCTAGCTTTTTGCTCATCGTTTACCGGACGGTCCGCCCAGGGCAGCTGATAGGGGGGGACAACCGGGAATGTTGTCCCGGGCCCAGTCCTGACGGGGGGCCCAAATTTTGTTTTTGTACAGTCATTTTTTTTGTGGGGGGCCCTAAATGTGGAGTTTGTCCCGGGCCCACAGATTCCTGTCGGCGGCCCTGGGTCCGCCCGCGGCAGAGTTGGAGGCTAAGCACTGGTAGGTGAGCAAGGTTTTAGACAGAGATCCTTTGGGAAACCTACGCACTCATACTGTTGCTCCAGTTAGTCCATCAGCTGCGTATATCCGGCAAACATGACAGTGTGGGACAATTTGGGGTAGAGGAGGGGCTGTGTGGGCTTGGGTTAGCCCGAAGTAAACTCTCAGTGGCCAACACCAGAAGGATAGGCACATTTTTTATAGTGTCATTCTCTCTTCCCTTCCTGAGGTAACGATTAGAATTTAGGTAACAAGGTTACTATATATAGCAATTTACCTAATGTTTTAAACTTTGTTTAGCTATAATTGCCATTTTGATGACTGCAATATATTTAGCATCCCTTACGTTTACCATCGCTTATGTTGATATTTGGTAATAGCTAAGGTAGCTTAATGTTAAGCAAGCTAACATAAACTAACTAGTTAACATTAGCTAGCTAGTAGGAAAACTCTGATAATCTGTATAATCCGATTAAGGCATGGTAGTGACACTTGCAGATATGGAGATGTCATCACTTTTGTTGTTCTAACATTACCTTGGCTAGCTAACTTGATAACATAATTAGCCAATAATAGTTACTAGCAAAACAAACAGGTTTTATAAGCTAAGTAACGTTAGCTACGTCAGCTAGTTAGCTAATGTTAACGTAATACCTAACCAGTCATCATTAGTTAGCTGGCAACTTGCACAATGTTACGGCTAGCTATGCTCCTAACTTTCAATAAATTCATGTTAGCTAGTTGCAAACATTGTAGCTAAGCATGATTAGCTAATTATCTTAACTTTTAGACTAAGCCAGTCAGCAATCCATGACATGTGGGAAATTGTTAAGATAATTGTAATTTTAACATTGTTCTTTTGTTCTCTGTTTTGTTTCACTCAACTGGTGACATCAGTACTGAAGAATAGCCTGTGAATTTCAGTCATCAGATATTTAGTTAACATGTATATCTGACCTAAATCATATGCTGTTGCAGTTATGTCTGGCAGAAATTACTGGACCAAACGTAGGCAATTAGGAACGTATTAAAAATTCTCCAATCTTTTGGAAAGCCATCATGTTCAGGTGGAGATCTTAGGGACTTATGTTTTGGAAGAATTTCAACCTGAACTAATAATGATCCTAATCATGAAGAACATAATGTTTTTATGGACTGTCTGTGTTTATTTGATGACAGCAATGTCTGTGATGATAGCTATAAATTATGATATGAGAACCACATGACATTCCCAGATAAGGCAGTTACACTCCGCACAGATGAACCGTTTACCAGACAGGAGGATGAAAATCACTCTTACCAGGTTGAACAATGTTCAGTGTAGACTATATGCATCTTGTTTCTTGGAGTAACTTGCAAGTTAAAGGGATACTTTACCGCTGGACAGATAAATATATATTTTAAATGGGTCTTTTATGTATTAGAAATGTTATAAAGTTTATAAGTTTGTACCTTCTGGTTCAAGAAAAGTCAGAAAATGTAGTTTGGGTTTATTTGGATGAAATACAACAACTCCCAGAATGCACTTGCTACAGTGCTCTACGAAGGACCTCCCAAGCCTGCCTACCGGTTAGAGAGGGCAGGAGTCCTACACCCTTGCCCGGCCTTACACTCCTGTACAGTAGGTGGCAGTATATGCATCTTTTAAGTCGTTTGCGATCTGCCATTAAAAACTCACAGAAGAAAACGTAAGTTTCCATTCTAGGAAGTAGGCGGTGGGCCCATGGATTTTTTTTTTTTTTTCGCTTCCGATTTCAATTTATTCGCTGTCAAAGTGACCCCGAAACTGAATGGAATGCTAACGTGAGGTGATAGCCAGGTAGCATCCAAATCGCCCCATAGTTGCGTCAACTTCCGGATGAAAGCCTACCCCCTTGGTTGGTATCTGCCATAAATCGCAGAAGAAGACACAACGCGTATATAATGCATTTTGTTATTTGTAACTAGGATATGTCAATTGCTTTGAAAAATATTTCAATGTATAGTGTGTAAATTCAGTAGTCGAATTTTGAATGGAAAAAATGTTAGACCTCAACCGTCCCGCACCTTCTTCTAGAGAGCTGAGGTTCCCGAAGTACATTTCCCATCCATCTCTCCCATATAAAAAACGAACAGAAAATCCAAAGAAAGTCAAAGGTACAAGACTGTGTACCTCTTTTTTTTTTTAGATTTTCTGTTCGTCACGTTGTAGCTGATTAGCACAAGGCATGGTCTAAACTCTTCTATACTGTCTTAAATACTCTTTATAAACGGATTGTTTCAGACGTCTATGGGAGAAATGAATGGGAAATCCACCTCCGGAACCTCTCGGAGGAGGGCCGGACTTTTGAGGTTTTTTTTAATTATTTTTTATTACTGCATTGACAAAATACAATTGAAATAATTACCAAGAGTAAATATTCAAATACAAAAATCATGAAAATTAACTATTTTACATAGCCAGGGATCCTATAACATATAATACTGATAAAAGAAATTACAAGTTTTCACTGCTTTCTTATTTTTCATTTTAGTTAAAGTGGTGCCATATTGTTTTTAATAATTTATAAAATGAAAGAAATTTGGTTTAGAGAGAGACCACTTACATTTATGAATATGGAATTTGCCTAATATCATTATTAATTGAATCAAGTATATTACAGCTTTGTCAATTTGATAATTTCTAAAGTAAATCATTATATCAAATTCATTAAATTGCAATGAATATCCTGTTTTTTCCGTGACAAAATTCTCCACTTCATTCCAGAAAATTTTTGTTGCAATACATGTGAAGAATAAATGAGAAATGGTCTCTCTCTCCAATCCACAGAAAA
>JACXGM010028664.1:0-13961 GCA_016801145.1 Umbra pygmaea | reverse complement strand
TTCAACAATTCACATGGTTATACCATGAACACCGCTCACACTATAGAATTTGCGTACACGAAGTCAGAGCAGACGTGAGATTTTATCGCAGCCTACGATCACGTTCAAATTGATAAATCCCTTGCTTTTCGTAGGAATCACCGTACGCCCGTCGTACGCCTGTTTTAGGTCGTACGCACGTTTCATAAATGAGGGCCAAGATCACTCACTTTTCCTGGTATTTTCTAGATTTTTGTGAAACCAGTAAATTGTAAGAACATTTTTACGTGAACAGAGTGAAGTTAAATCGAACTGATGCTGTAAAGTAGGTATGAAATTGTATTTTGAAAGACAATATTTAATTAATGAAAGTCTGCATTAATCCAAAGAAGACACATTGTACTGAAACTGTACAAACTATTATAAAATGCATCCCAATGGAAAGTGGAAATCATCTGACAAATCACACTATTAATTTAAGAATATTTGGTACCACACATGCCAAATGTGACCACATTTGGGAAGAAGTCTTAAAGGAATGCTCCAGAGGCTTCCAGTTTGAGCATGTGAGCAGAGTGATCACATGTAAATGAAGCTCCTGCATTTTAGCAAACTTTTCTACATTTTCACACAGCATTTAAATTTCTACCATTACACATTCTATTAACATTTTATTTATTCATTTTTAGACCATCCTTTTCTTCCAAATATTTAAAAAGGAAAACACTTCACGAGATAATACCCTTGTATCAAAGTTTTAAACTCTATCCGCTTTAAACGTACAATATGTAGTTTTTGGCCACTAGGGGTCTCTCAATCAAAACAATAACAAAAGATGTACTTGGATGACGTTGGGAAGTAGCATGGGATCATTGGATTTGTAGTCATTGACTCATTTGTTCAGGTTAGCTTTTGGGTAACCTATGTCTGTTATGTATTGTTAGTTTTAGCTGTGTATTTAACTAGACTATGTTTCGACTATGTTTTTCTGTCTATGCACATTGTAAAGCACTTTGTGACCCTGTCTGTGAAAAGCGCTGTATAAATACATTTTACTTACTTACTTAGTCGTCAATGTCAACCAGCCGATCTAGCGTCACCGGCAGAAAAAATGTTCACTGACAAGGTAGTGTATTGTTAAATATATTATAGCTTTATTCACATTATGTTTGGCGGTTCCCTGGAACTTATAGCAACTAGAGGAGTCAAAGATTATAGGACGCCATTGACAAAGACAAAACTATACAAATTTCTCTTGGTTTAAAAGTTGGTGGAAAGATTTATGATAATGTAAGTACACAACTAAAAATATACACTCACCTAAAGGATTATTAGAAACACCATACTAATACTGTGTTTGACCCCCTTTTGCCTTCAGAACTGGCTTAATTCTATGTGGCATTGATTCAATAAGTTGCTGAAAGCATTCTTTAGAAATGTTGTTGGTCCATATTGATAGGATAGCATCTTGCAGTTGATGGAGATTTCTGGGATGCACATCCAGGGCACGAAGCTCCCGTTCCACCACATCCCAAATATGCTCTATTGGGTTGAGATCTGGTGACTGTGGGGGCCATTTTAGTACAGTGAACTCATTGTCATGTTCAAGAAACCAATGTGAACTGATTCAAGCTTTGTGACATGGTGCATTATCCTGCTGGAAGTAGCCATCAGAGGATGGGTACATGGTGGCCATAAAGGGATGGACATGGACAGAAACAATGTTCAGGTAGGCCGTGGCATTTAAACGATGCCCAATTGGCACTAAGGGGCCTAAGGTGTGCCAAGAAAACATCCCCCACACCATTACACCACCCCCACCAGCCTGCACAGTGTTAACAAGGCATGATGGATACATGTTGTCATTCTGTTTACGACAAATTCTGACTCTACCATCTGAATGTCTCAACAGAAATTGAGACTCATCAGACCAGGCAACATTTTTCCAGTCTTCGACTGTCCAACTTTGGTGAGCTCTTGCAAATTGTAGCCTGTTTTTCCTATTTGTAGTGGAGATGAGTGGTACCCAGTGGGGTCTTCTGCTGTTGTAGCCCATCCGCCTCAAGGTTGTGCGTGTTGTGGCTTCACAAATGCTTTGCTGCATACCTCGGGTGTAACGAGTGGTTATTTCAGTCAAATTTGCCCTTCTATCAGCTTGAAGCAGTCGGCCCATTCTCCTCTAGCATCAACAAGGCATTTTCGCCCACAGGACTGCCGCACACTGGAAGTTTTTCCCTTTTCACACCATTCTTTGTAAACCCTAGAAATGGTTGTGCGTGAAAATCCCAGTAACTGAGCAGATTGTGAACTGAGGCTCCTGGCATACGTTTCGTTGCGTTGCCATAGCAGTGTGTTAGTTTTGTGTAGATTACTAGACTGAACCGTATATAATTTACTTAGATTGTAGGGCAGATTTAGGAGTTTAGGACAGCATGTAATATTCTTGGTATTGTAATTAGTGTTTCTGTGTCCAGTTAAAGAGTTGTGATTTATGCCCTTTAACTGGAATTAAATGTTATTTACTTTTATACCATTTTTGTGAATAAACAGTTTTTGTTGACATATTTCCTTGTTGGCGTCTCGCTCCTTACTCAACATGGACAGCTTTTGTGACAAGTGCTCTGGAAATTAAAATGTTCATTGAAAACTTTGTCTGTATGTCATGTTTTTATTATATTCCTGGTGTGGATGTTTATATATTTTTATCTTCTTCATATGTAGTTTTTTAACACTTAAATTGTGTTTTTACTCCTCTTGTTGTGTTAATAGAATGCAAGGTTAATATATTCAATGTTTTTACAATCTAGGGTTCTGCCATGTTAAGGAAGAAGTGAGACAGCTGTTCAGGTGCACTGGAGCTATACTCAAATTGTGCCTGCTGTCTCAGACTTGGGGCTGAGCTGTGGGTTTGAGGGGGATCTGTCTATGTGTTTCTGTTTTATTAGTTTTTTTTATGTATCCTTTCTCTTTCTATCTGGTTTGATGTATGTTTCTTTGTCAGTATCTGTCTAAGATGGCTAACAATGCAAATATTTTTGTCAGTTCTCTGGAAAAATATTCCCCAATTTTTTTGATGGCTAGCAATTCTAATGTTGGAGACGGTGGAGCACTTGCAGGCGATACTCATTAGAGATTGACCAATTATGATTACTGATTATTAGGCATAATAAATTGTTAGATTATTTTCATTCATCTTTATTTATTTTGTAAATCATATTTTAATGATTGGCATATTGTATTTCATATTACTTTTCCTAAATGTTCTAAAACAAAACCTTTTTTATTGGTATTGCCACAAAACCTTTTGTCAGTGCATTTTGATAGTTGATCAATTATTTGCCAATCGGTTTTGGTGCTGCACAGATATCTAAGGTAAAAAGCACTTGATAAATATTTATAGTTTTCCTTCATTATAACAAAGATGGCATATGTTACTCCATAGGAAATACAGTTCAGAAATCACCAACTGGCTTACATTATTTAGTTATTGTAGATGCACAGAAATGCAAATGTATTTTGAAATTACAGAGTTTGAGTTTCCTCTATGTGCCTTATAGAGGGTTGTAATGGACATTTTAAATCATTAAATGTTTATCAAATAATTAAAGTATTCCCTGTTAGATGTAATATATAGGGCTACACTGTTATATTTTGTTTAGTGTTTAAAAAAAGGCCACATGTATCGTCTTAACGGAGTCTCTCTCAGACATCCCAGGACTCATGTATTGTATACTCGGGTGTTATTTCTCAGGTGGGTCAACAAAAAGTTTGTTTTAGATTTTTTTATATATTCATGACAATTCTGCTATGCTGCCTTGATACAGTGTTTAGTATATTCTCATCAGTAAGTCCCGATTACTGAATATTACCGATCACCAGTGTAAGGTTATGACATATGAATATAACCAAAATATTAATAACACACCTACACTATGGCAATTTTGTCCCTGAATGTCAATCTTTACAATAAAGTACTGTTTGTGAATCGAATGAGGGTTCACCTTTTTCTTTACACAATCATTAACATTAAGTTTATCAAATGCCATACATCTGTAATAAGAGTTCTCATAGTTTTTTAATACTAAAAACAGTTTATAGAATTTGGCAATACACAGTAGCCTATAAAACTATATACAAAATGAAAAAGGGCACCAGCAAGAGCATTTAGTTATTTTACACATTTAGCAGACACTGTTATCCAGCGTCTTCAGGTATACATTATTTCTCTGGTCTGACATGTGAATTTAAACCACAAGCCCAGCATAACTGCCATGCTCCACCAATCGAGGATCAGAGTACTGAGATGAAATGGTGAGAGGGGAGCATCAACTTATATCAAGTTCCATGTCACATGTACAGAAGACCATAGGTGTTATTACATGTATAGTGAACATTTTGTGCAAGAAGGTGCAAAAGACACCATCTCAATCAATAACCATATGATAACAGTGGCCAGACAATTAACTGTAGTATACAGTTAGTGTCATCTTCTGTTCCTCTTTTAGACAAAAAGCCAAGTCGAACTCGTTCATTGTAGTGGCCAAATCCGTTTTAAACAACTGGTGTTCATCCATAGCGATCTTACACTGTTTACTAATGACTTCGAGGTCGCAGCGCTGTCGTGTCGTCATCTGTTTAACACACCTCTGTCACGCCTATATCAGATACACTGATGTGATTGGTGCAGCTCGGCAACAGGGGCATAGTTAATGAGCAGAATTACTCAGTTCCAGAGTAACTTGCTGAGCAAATTCAAATTGTGCTCTCGCGAGAACTCTGGATTTCCAGGGTACCACTTACCTTTCATAAACTGTACAAATATCTATCAAATAATAATGAACTACACAAAAACTTCCCAAAGATTCCTTTAGCTACAGTACCAAGATAAAAGTTTCACAGACTGCATAGCTAAGTGCTATGAATTTCGCATTTACTCACCAATCAGAAAGTTCACACCATGCTCAATACAGGACGAGCTGGCAAACAGTGCTTCCGTCGGGGTCTCTGAGGTTTTTCCAATAACTGCAAATCACGCTATAAATATGTTACATGCAGCTAGATAGTGAATAAAGCTATGCATATAACACAGAGAGAAATCAGTTTGTTTTCAATTCACTGATGATAACACCTCTTATCAAGCTAAACCACCCGTATATAAATGAACATGCTGACACTAATTGTTTTGCATGTCCAGAAATAAATTGCTGGCAACTTATCATTTCTGCTTGGGTAACTTGGCTAGCTATCGTTAGCTTAGTATGACTGGGAGCTAATAACAGCTACTCAATCAAATAAGAAAAAAATTGTATTATAATGTGGATAAATCATTTTGCATGTAAATCCCAAACTACATATCCACATTTTCATTTCTACTTTACTTGGGTAACTAGGCTAGCTATTGTTAGCTTAGCATCAATTGTAGCTAACAAACAAAAAATACCTGTAGCAGCCTACTTCCTCAGAGAAAAATGTTATTGAACTGAATTGAAAATGAAAACTCAATCTAAGCTAAACCTTTGGATATTTCTCAATTGTTGTTTTCCTTCTCCCTGTTTAATAACTTTGCCCAATCCGGATTTGACCAAAAAACTAAAACAACAAATCAAAACAACCATCATTACTTCAGGTAATTGAGCTCCTGCTGGCAGAATCTATATAATACAGACACTGCCCACAGGAGATTGGTCTTTGAGTGAGTGAATGATAGAAAGTGTCATTTAAGGTATTGGTGTAATTTAATTAGTAATTAAAACTTTTTGCACTTTGAAGACACTCATTTAAGAGTAACAACTAGACACATGGATTACATTTTAATTATTACTGTACATTATTTTTCATTTATCCAATTTTCTTTGTAATCTTTCCAAGGTATTTCTGTCAATAATGAGGCCTCACCCTGCTACAGCATTCAACTGAGCTTTCAACTGACTACAAACTGTAATAATGTACTACAAACAACATTTTATTCAAGATAAGTTAATGAGACAATGTATACAAAAAGTCTTATTCTAAAATGTCAGTCAGTTTAATGGCTATTCCAGCTTACATTTTAAATATAGTAAATCTGTTGCAGTGTTAAAGAGATCTTTATAACAATAAATCCAACTATGTGTGCATATAAACTCTTCTCTGTCAGGGTATATAAGCATCCTTTTAACTCATCTCAGCCCATTCCAAGACAGATGAGGGAAAGAGTATGGAAATGTATCTGACTGCTGGCTTACTCTAATGAATAACTTCCACTTTAGCTAGTGCAATGTAAGCAGAATATCCACCTTGCAAGTGCTGGGCCCTGTCATGAATCTAACTCAACAGCCAACATAATATCAGTTTGACAACTCTTGTATGACTTTTTTTTCTTTTCTTTCTATTGATTTTCAGTTAAAAACAGGGAAAATACTGAATGTCTGTGCTTAGTACCTAATAAATCCTGTCTGAGATTTTTTTTTATAAGCAAATTAATAAAAGCAATGAACTAGGCATTGAGAGCTGTCTTGGGCTAGAGGACAAAAATATGAGGCTGAGAAGAAGACATTTTTGAGGGCATTGGCTATGATTTAAACAACATAGAAATAAATACATTATTTGTTCTAAGGAACATCCTGTTACACTCAGAAAAACATCTTTCATAGTGTACACATTGACAATGGCAATACATTAAAACAAAATTGTTTCATAACCAACATATATTATTGTTTTCAAAATATTTATTCTAAAGGTGTTATTAAGGAGTAAATTCAGAAGGATTTCCGCCTTAAAATGTCATGCCTTAAAGGTACAATATGTAGTTTTCCAAAACAATAACAAAAGACGTACTTTGCATTAAAAAAGCAAACATCACTATAACTATATTATATATATATATCTTAGTTGTGTACTTACATTATCCTAAATGTTTCCACCAACTTTCAAACCCAGAGAAATTTGTAATATAATTTGAATACACGGGACGTTTCATTGTGTCTTCCGTCAATGGCGTCATATAACCTTTGACTGCTGTAGTTGCTCTATGTTCCAGGGAACCGCCAAACATAATGTGAATAAAGATATAATATTTTTAATAATATATTTCTTTGTCTGTGAACATTTCTTCTGCCGGAAAACGCTAAATTTGAAGGTTGTCATGAGACCCCTAGCGGCCAAAAACTACATATTGTACGTTTAACTCGCATAACCAATCATATGACAATATTCTGGTGTTTGGTCAGTGCAACCTGCACTCACAAAATATTGGTTTGTCCTCATGAAATGGATTTCAAGGGGAACTGTGTGGAATCTATTCCTCACGTGTAAACTAGGTAAATTGCAGTAGTATAAATTCAATATCAAACCAAATTCATATCATAGTTTATGATAAGACACATCATAAAATAAGGTATCAGACTAATTAATGAAGTATACTAGATGTTCATTTTGTATTTTATGTGGAACTGAGTTGAATCCTGTGAAACCAGGTTTACCTTATCTTTTAGTTTTAAAAAGCTCTAAAAAAATGATATTACAGCATTTGGACAGTAACCAAATTATGGTGTTTACATTCTGAACCATCATGATGACAAATAAGTCACTGTGGCCTTGAGAGATGTATTATATATATATTTGTAATTGCCTGCATAGCTGATTCATCCATTTTTTTATCCTCAACAAAGTTCAAATTGTTTTCTTGGAAAAATATTTAATCAGATATTTAATACGGACAGGTCATTCCCCATTACATTATTCTTGTATGCATAGACTGTAAGGGTTTACATTATTATACTGTACATGTTTTCTGGATGTTGATACTTCTCTGGATACATTTGAAGCAGCATTGTCCTGCAATGTCCTGAAACACTGATAAATTATATAGCATGATGTTATATTCAACAATGGAAAACTAATGAGTTACTAATGTGAGATGCCTAAAAATTAGCCAGGCAACAATCCCAGAATAAAGCATCTTCCCTGGGGATATGTAGGGCAAAGGATGCTTAAAATGTCATTGTCTTTTTTGAGAATCATCAAAACATTTAATTACTTCTTACCTAAAAAAGAACCCAGTATAAAACAGAATTCACCCTAAAATGTCTACTTCTTCATATCAACCTAAGACATTTGGATTTTCCTTCCACATTGACTCTTAATTAGCAGCATTACCCCCAGATATTCGGTAACCTATTATGACATGACATATCTACAGAAGGCTGAAACATTAGGTTAAATATAGTTAAAAGCCATCGTATAAAGAATGTATGGTAAGGTAAGCAGGGTCTGATTTGCACCAAACATTTTCTATGATAAAGAATTTCTTGTAAAGCTTCCTGATCCCAGAAACTCAGGTTGAAATGCTATTCGGATATCAGTCATTACTGTGTATACAATAGGTATTGAGAAAAAAATTTCAAACACTTTAAAACATAGCTTAGTCAAGTTTAAATAATCGCCTGCCTCACACACCATATTGTGTCTCATACTAATGATGTCTCCATCCCACTCCCTCTTCAATACAAATAAAAGCACACACCGACGCCTAATCATTTGCTTCCACAAGTTAAGGGAATAACCAGAATTTAAACAAACCAGTTGGTGTGCTAATACAAATACTTATTAAATGGTCAAGTGTGTGTGCAACCCTTAAATACACCTGAACATGCTAATGTGGACACAGCTGTAAAAGTCTCGTGTGGCCAGCAGTGTTGGGCACTTACCCGTTACTTGGTAATGTATTAACTGTAATCAGGGGTTAAATTGGGATTTGTTATGTGGGGGTGCTCGGGGTCCGGGGTGTTTGAAACATTTTTTTTTATAAACCATTAAATGGCATTTTATGGAGAGTTTTTTTGCAAAGAAATTGAGAAATCGAGTCTTATGATATGTGCAAAACTGCAAGATTAAGAGTCTATTTTTTGCATTGCTGTAGTATCAACATGTATTAGGGCATTTAACCTTTACAGTACATTACTGTTAATCAGTCATCACTTGATTACACATTTTATCACCGTGTTATGATATAAGAAGTGACCCATACAATGTGCCAAGCATAATCTGCCACATGAAGAGGCAGTGCAGCATATGACAGTAGCAACAGCTGAGAAGATTTGAATCTGTGGTGACCATGTTCACCTCACACAAACTTACAATGTTTTGTGTAATATAACAAAAATATAATGAGTAATATAACAAATTACTTTTGAATTACTAAGTAAAGGAATATTATTGCTTTTAAAAGGAGTAATAAGTAAAACGTAACTTATTACATTTCCTGAGTAACTTGCCAAACACTGGTGGCCAGACCTTGGGTAACAACACCAGGTCTGGTAAGAATGCATGTTTTTTCCAGATTTTCCATATTCTAAAAAAATGTTCCGGTGAATGTTCTCTTTAGACCGACAACTTTTACAACCAGTCATGGGATTGGGTAGGAGGGGTGGAAACTTTGGCCAACAAATTCAGAGGAGACAAAATGTCTCATCTGTAGATATCAGAAGAAATTAGATTGGGGCAAAGCATGAAAAAAAAGTTGAAATAACTGGGGGCAAAGCATGAAACAAAAGTTTAAAAAACTCAATTTTCATAAAGATCCTTGAAAATTCTAATTCAATTTTTCCCAGAGAGTAAAAGCACTGTCAACCACAGATGGAGTAAATATGTGGTTGTTATTAATAGGGCGCAAAATGGAGAGGAGAGGAGAAATTGAAAAGGCTCCGAAACTGATACCAAAGTTTGAGTGTGGATAATACTACAGGGTTGTCTGAGTAACGAGAGGGAGATGTAGGGAGAGCGGAGCATAATAAGGCAGGGAGAGAGGAGGAGGAGCAGGAAAGACCTTCTAGCAGGCACCACAACGTATCTGGGGTGTGCAACCAGAATAGCGGTTTCCGGAGGTTGGCGGCCCAATAGTAATATAGAAAATTAGGAAGTGCGAGCCCACCACTGAATTTCCATCGCTGTAGTAAAAACCTGCTAACTCTTGGTGGCTTTCCAGCCCAAATGAAAGAAGAGACCGCCTGGTTAATTCCTCTAAAAAAGACACAGGTAAGACCAAAGGAAAAGATTGGAAAAGATACATGAATTTAGGCAAGCTATTAATTTTAACAGCATTGATTTTTCCTATGAGAGAGAGAGAGGTAAGTTACCCCACGTCTTAAAATCAGCCTTCATCTGAACGAGAAGGGGGGAAAGTTGGCTGAAAGGAGTGCCGGCAGTGAGTGAGTAACATTCACTCCTAGGTTTTTGAAGCCCAAATGAATGCATAAACAAACTCTTAAGACTGAAATAATTGTGATTATCCAGGATAATATATTAAGACAAGGAGTTCTGACATCCAGGTATGGGGAAGTGATAGAGACCAAAGTTTATGAAACTTTCGAGGGTCTCTCACCCACACGGTCGAAGGACAGTGCAGGGGATGAGACTCGGGCACCTTTAATCCTGTCCAATTTGACCCGTCCTCTCCTGTGTCTGGTGGCTTGGTGGAGGCAGCTCGGCTCAGGCTTCATGTTGCCCGTCTTAAAGCAGACCTAAAAGATAGGGAAAAGAAAAGACTATGAGTTCGAGTTAGAACTTATGAAAATTAGAAACCAACAAAGAGTTGGAGGTAAAAAAGATTGAAGCAGTTAAGGAAGCCATAATTCCCATTTGACAAATGGAGCTTGAGGCAGGTGTAGCTCCTCCACCAGGAGCATAAGACTGTTTTTACTGCGTCTAGGTATAATAACCCAACATCTAATCAACAAGTGGCTAGATCAGCTCACTATTCAGCGGACCGTCCCTCTGCTCCTAGTAAGGGAGGGACTGCTTCTACTGCCACAGAAAATGCCACTCAATTGCAGACTGTCCAACTCTAAAGAATAAGCCTAAGCCACCCCTCTCTCCTCATAATAAACCTAAGAGTATTGGCTTTATGTGCTCTGAGGAGCCTGATAGTGGGTATTGCCCATTCATTTTGAATGGTTGGGTTTCCCTAAGTGATGGAAGAACCAACCGGCAGCCAATACAAGTGCTACGCGACAAAGCAGCAGCACAAACAGTCATTTTGTCTGATGTGCTGCCCTGGTCTTCTGAGTCATATGATGGATCTCATGTATTACTAAAAGGGATTGAAATGGGGACTGTTTCCGTACCCTTACATTGGGTATATCTGACGTCAGGTTTGGTGTCTGGCCATGTCCGAGTTTTGGCTATGCCCAAATCGCCGGTCAAAGAGTGAATCTGTTATTGGGCAATGATGTTGCCGGAGGTAACGTAGTCCCAGTGTTGGAGGTACTAGATGAACCGATTTTTATTATTCAGACCCTGCAAAAAACAGAAACCTCCTTGTGTTCCTAGTGTGTGCTGTGACTCGTGCACAAAACAGGGTAGATAAGGATAGTCCAGTTAAGAAAGATGGGTCTCAGGTGGAATCATTACCTCTTAAATTCAAGGTTTATGAGGACCAATTAGGTAGGTGGTTGGATTCAGTCATGCCTGAAATGGTGATTGAATAACAGGAAAAAGACGAAAGTCCTCAAAAAGGTTTTGCATCTGTAAATCTGTCAGTTAAAGCCAGTGATTTAATGAGGAAATGGAATGTCCACCTACTAGATGAGGAATGAGATATGGTACATCAAGTGGTGTTACCCACCTAGTTCTGACAGCAGGTGCTGTCACTCGTGCATGATTACGTGTGGGTGGGACACTTAGGTATCAGAAAAACCTATAATCATGTTCTATTGCATTTCTTTTGGCCTGATTCTAAGTCCAATTTTAACAAATATTGTAAAATGTGTCAGATGTCAGGAAAAGCCGATTTAAACAATTCCCTGCGCTCCTCTTTACCGGATACCGGTAATAGAAGTGCCTTTGAGAGAGTAATAATAGATCTTGTTGGACCACTGCCAAAATTCAGGAAATCCGTTTTTATTAACCATTATGTGATGTACAGCAAGGTACACAGAGGCAATCCCGCTTTGTAAAATTACCACTAAAGCAGTGATTAGAGCTTTAAATTCTTTACGACTTTCGGACTTCCTGAAGTCTTACAATCCGATCAAGGCTCCAATTTTATGTCAAAGTTGTTTTCAGTAGTTATATGAACGCTAGCTATCACCCACCATACGTCAAGTGCTTATCATCCTGAGAGCCAAGGTGATCTAGAGATGGCACCAAACTCTGAAAGGGATGCTTAGTAAGTACTGTTTAGAGACAAAATCAGACTGGGATGAAGGGTTGTTTGTTTTATTTGCCATAGGAGAAACAGTACAAGAATCATTAGGGTTCAGTCCAGCTGACCTAGTGTTTAGGCATTTTGTGCAAGGCCCTTTAAATGTGCTGAAGGAGCAAATGGTAAATCCTAACCCAGCATGGGCTGTGAGGAATGTTTTGGACTATGTAGTCAAGACCCGCGAGAGGCTGCATAACGTGTGTGCGGTGGCAGGAGAGTCTCTCTCATCTGCCCAGAAGAGAATGAAAAAGACTTATGACAAAAAAACTGTGGGCCAGGTGTTTGGGCCAGGTGATCAGGTGTTGTTGCCATTGCCTGGTTCGTTGTCTTTGTCGGCCCAGTTCTCAGGTCCATATAATATAGAAAAACATATAAATGAGGCAAATTATTTGGTTAAAACTACAGAGCGCAAGCGCTCCTCTCGTCTTTGCCACATAAATATGTTGAAAGAATACCATTTAAGGGATGGTTCTCCAGGTTCGGCCCATCAGAATTAGCTTGGGAGTCCAGGGCTGGACAGTTGGTGACTCGTGCGGAACCAGAGGACAAAACAGATGATGGTTTGGAGTTGAAAAAACACACATTTGAATTGTGAACGATTGCATAAATCTGAAATACAAAAAAACATTACCTACGTTGATGCTACACCTATAGAAAAGGAAACAAGGAAACAACTACCTTCCTTAAAAAGGAAGCAGAGTATTTTTTAGAACATGAGATGGCTACCCATAGCAGTAGTCTTTGGAGTTTGCCATGTATTCTGGTGCTTAAACCAAATGGTACATCCAGATCCACCGACCGCGGCTGGTAAAACCAGAACAGTTGCCTAATGCGGTGTGCTTTGATTGTACAGCGTTACAATCTGCAGATTAAACACATCAAGGGTTCCAGCAATGTAGTTGCAGATGCCCTATCGCACACCTGGCAGTTGGTCAGATTGGGTCACAATTCTGACACTAAACTTAGGGGTTTGTGTCTTTTTCGAGATGGGTATGTTACGTCCCCCAGTCATATCATGTGTTCTGTGTGTGTGTTTGTTCTGCTCGGTCTGTGTCTCTTCTGTACAGGTGGCGCTCATCAGGTCATTATCATCGTCACTGACTCCCACCACCCCCGTTATCCGGTTCAGCTGTACATGTCTTTAGAATAGCTATAACAACGAGATAATTATTAGTCATAATGTGACATACATGGCCAGTAACAAAAGCTATTAGCATCTACATTCAGCTGGCCATTTTTGCACCTCAAATAAAATGGAATGTCGACTAGAAACATGGCTAACAACCCCATCTTTTAGGATATGTATACATGTTTTACATCTTTACAAAAATTAAAAAGTCGGGAATCTAGCAGATGTCTCAGTCTTACAATAGCTATAAGGACCATAATATAACTAGACATAATGTGCCTAGTAAACAATGACATTCTTTTTTTCGCCTCATAGAAAATACAATGTGGATGAAAATCAAAGCTCAAAAATGCAATATTCAAGTCCCATCTTTTTCTAAAGCTTAAAACCTTGAAAATTTAGCAAATGTCTCGGTATTACAATAGCTCTAAAATTCAAAACTTTGAGTGAAAATGTTAAGGGTGTGCCATCAACAACGTGATCTCCTAGAAATCCGTGATACTACCACGGACACTTAACTTCAAAGTCCGTGGCAGTCCCACGGAATGTCCGAAAATTCCGTGACAGTGCCACGGATTTAGAAGTTAAGGATCTTTACATGTATTCTGTTTTCTATTCCAACGCGATGCAGACGTATTGCAAACATGCTTTTTATCATTATCATCATCACCT
>JACXGM010028663.1:0-13961 GCA_016801145.1 Umbra pygmaea | reverse complement strand
GCCGCGGGTGCGCCGCGGGTGCGCCGCTGATCAGGGTATTGTTTATTA
The DNA here is from genome assembly GCA_016801145.1 of Umbra pygmaea. Taxonomy (NCBI): domain Eukaryota; kingdom Metazoa; phylum Chordata; class Actinopteri; order Esociformes; family Umbridae; genus Umbra; species Umbra pygmaea. The sequence goes on along the minus strand of JACXGM010028663.1, from coordinate 13,913 downwards.
AAAGCGGCCCACCGGTGGGGCGACCGCGGCAAAAAGGCGGATGCCGCCGGCGCGCCGCTGGTCACCCGCTTTGCAAAAAAGCTCAGCGGCCGCGGTGGCAAAAAGCAGGCGTGCCGCCGGTGGCCCGCTTGCGTGTTGCCTACTGGGAAAGACTACAAAATGTAGATTTAAAAAGCTACCATTAAGTTAAATAGCTTTTACAGTTTAAAAGAACATTCACCATAAATGTTATTCATATCATGGCCAACTAATATCGTGAAATAATTTCAGAACAAATCTTTAATTAAGCCGAAATCACTGGACAGGCGAACGTCAACGGCGTCATTATTGTGCACGTAGTTTTGAAATTGTCAAGTCACATCAACTACTGCAAACTTTATCCTTTATTTTGCTATATTGACACCTTGCTATAAGAACTTGTTGGAATTTGTGGTGAAAAGTCCTTATCATAGGTAAAATCATCATCTACTATTTGTAATACAAAATAACTTGGTGATTAGTTAGATTTCTTGCAATTCTCTATCCAACATAACATATTTATTGGGTAAATGGCTCCTCTGCTGTTTGTGTTAATATCGACTGGCTGACCCAGATTTGTTTTTCCTTGCCTACTTTAGCAACTTATATGCATGTACATTATTTACAACTCATGCAAGTAAACAAATTCATAAAACCCTAATTATTGTACCATTAATATACTGTATGTGTCAATATTTTAAACGTGTATGAATGCCTATGTAAATTATTAAATATTATTTTCCAAATAAGTTGGCTTTACATGCCATTTTCCAATCATAAAATAGGTACAATATACAGGGCACACACTAAGTATTGTCTGCGATATCAGCAAAAATTTGATGTGTGCGTATACGCAAGGATAATTGTTTTTTGAAGCGCTGTGAAGCATTTGAGGTGTTGACGCTCGCAGCCCGTCTGTACTCTTTCATTCATTCATAATTTTCAAACTGTCTTGTTCACTGGTTACTGCTTCAAAAAGAAGAACACTTCCTTCCGTAGCAAACTCATATTCATGCATGACAATGCACCATCTCATGCTGCAGAGAATACCTCTGTGTCATTGGCTGCTATGGGCATAAAAGAGAGAAACTCATGGTGTGGCCCCCATCCTCCCCTGAGCTCAACCCTATTAAAAACCTTTGGAGCATCCTCAAGTAAAAGATCTATGAGGGTGGGAGGCAGTTTGCATGAAAACAGCAGCTCTGGAAGGCTATTCTGACATCCTACAAAAACTCCTGCAGAAATTCAAGCAGAAACTCTCCATAAACTCACAAGTTCAATGGATGCAAGAATTGTGAAGGTGATATCACAGAAGGGGTCCTATGTTAACATGAAACTTGCCCTGTTAAGATGTGTTTGAAATAGCTTTTTATTTCAGTAAATATGACCTCCTAATGCTGCAACTTCAACAAATGACCATGTTCAGTTCTTTACAACCTATAAAATGTTTTCAAACTCTGTTCTACATAATAATTTGGAACAGTGGATTTCGTTTTTTTTATTTTTGACATATTTAATTGGGTCAAAGTCAAAGTTGTTTATTTGTCATATGCATCAAATGACATCACATCATCCTATGCAGAGAAATTCTTGTGACATGGCTGGACACATCTACACAGTGGGCTTATAAAGATTATATACAGTATGAAAAAAAAATTTAAGACAATAATGATAATAATAATAGCAATACACTATGTACTGAACAGTGATCCTGAGTGTACAACAGCAGAAGTAATAAATATTATAAATATTTTAAAGGTGCATTGAATTCTGCTACTCAGATGTAGAGTGGATAAAGTGACCAGAGAATGACAGGGCTCAAGAAATGATTGTAATCAATGTTCTGTGTTAAGCAGCCGAATGGCCTGCGGAAAGAAACTGTTTTTTAGTCTGGTAGTCCGTGATTTGATGCTCCGGTAACGTCTGCCAGATGGCAGCAGTGAGAAAAGGGCACGGCCTGGATGACTGTGGTCTTTTAAGATGTTGTGTGTTTTCCTCAGGCATCGCTAGTGGTAGATGCCTTGCACGGTGGGGAGACAACAGCCTATGATGCGCTCCGCTGACTTCACCACCCTTTGAAGGGCCTTGCGATCAGCAGCGGAGCAGCTGCCGTACCAGGCTGTAATGCAACCAGAAAGGATGCTTTCAATGGTGCACCTGTAGAAGTTTATTAAAATCCTGGCAGACATGCCAAACTTCTTGAGTCTCCTCAGGAAGTATAGGCGCTGTTGGGCAGTTTTTGTCGCCGAGCTTGTCTGACGGGACCATGTGAGGTCGTCACTGATGAACACACCGAGGAACTTGAAATCTGAAACTCTCTCGACTTCAGCTCCATCGATGTGTATGGGGGCAGGACCCTCCCTCTGCTGCTTCCTAAAGTTCACTATCATCTCCTTAGTCTTGCTGATGTTGAGAGAGAGGTTGTTGCTCTGGCACCAGGTAGCCAAGGCATTTACCTCCTCTCTGTATGCGGTTTCATCGTTGTTGGAGATGAGACCTAGGATGGTTGTGTCGTCAGCAAACTTTATGATGATGTTAGGTGTGGCCACACAATCATATGTGAACAGGGTGTACAAGAGGGGACTGAGTACGCAGCCCTGTGGGGCTCCGGTGCTCAGGGTCAGTGCGGAGGAGGTGATGTTGCCCATTCTCACCATCTGGGGTCTGCTCGTTAGGAAGTGGTTTGTTCAATGAAGTACGAATTATACCCTAACAGTTGGTGAATAGAATATTATACTGACTGTTATTTGGATAGACTATTTAGAAAAATCTGTGTAAAATATCATTTGCAATATAATTTGGAACACGTTATAAAAAATTATTGTTTGCATTTCCTGATGAGTTTGTTAAAATATTTTTCAATGAAGAGAACAATGCCTGATGAGGAAGATGGTCAGGTAACATTACTTCAGCTAGAGGCACTCAAGTTTCTTATCTATGGCCTGGAACAAGACATAGCCTACGTTCTGGTTTTTCTACAATATGTAACATTAGTGGTGGCTACAATATGCTCTTACTGTTGCATGATCAAATATTTGTGATGCGAGAGAACTACCTAATGTTACTCATTCTCAAATATAACATAAATAGACAGGCAACACAAGTAGTCAGGCTGAAGTAGTGGAGGTGATTGGAGGAGGAAAGGAGAGCAGAAGAGAAGGCAGAAAGCAATGAGAGTGGAAAACAACCAAGCACAGGCCATCAGGCTGGGACCCTAAATGGATAGATATTCCAAGGTTACAACCATGGCTCTACTGTAATACTGTAGATAATTGTAATTAAATATGTTTGTTATGTAAATTGTGACTTTGTTTTGACATTATAACTTAATTCCGACAGCTGGTTTACTACACAGGCTCCACACAGGACGTAATATTGCGGGGGCAGGGGGGCTTGATGTTGGCCTGCCCCCGCTGCTGAAAAACATTCAGAGGTAACAGTGACGTGCGCAGAAATATATATATTCGGTCTGCATGATATAGACATTTGGCATATCGTGCTGAAAGCCAAACTCTAATATACAGACAAAACTTGACATATCGCCCAGCCCTATCTACTCAACAGTCTTGTTTTTACACTGTCTGCCGTGTTGCCGTCCTACCTGCACAGGGATGCAGAACAGGAAGGAGATGAGGTTCATGATGCTGAGGCCAGGCAGCAGCTGTCTCTCCAGGAACATGGTGGAGTGGTAGTGCTGGGGCTCCTGCTCGGTGGCGTTGTGCTGGTGGGACGTGCTGTTCTGGTGGTCCACTATGATCATGTAGGTCATCATCCCCATGACCGGCACGCAGAAGAACAGGCTGATCAGGAACGACCGCCTCCATCTGATACAACAGAGACCAGAGAGAGTTGGATACACAAAGAAAATATTTGAGTGACAACGAGACAGACAGACTCGTTCTTGCCAGCAGCATAGCGCCCTGTATTCTACTGCTGGTTTGCTTCTAAAGCTAAGCAGGGTCAGGCTGCTGGAAGTGGTGTTGTAGGGCCAATAGGGGGCACTCTTCCCTCTGGTCTAAATAGCATTCCCAATTCCCCAGGGCAGTGATAGGACATCTGCCTTGCATAGGGTGCCATCTTTGGTATGGGAAGTTAAACAGGTGTCCTGACTCTCTGTGGTCACTAAAGATCACATAACACATATCGTAAGAGTAGGGGTGTTAGTACATGTTTCCTGGACAAATTTCGTATCTGGCCCTCATACCATCATGGCAACCTAATCATCCCCAGCTTTCAATTGGCTCATTCAGCCCCTTCACTCCCCCCACTTCTCTCCAGGTCATTGCTGTAAATGTGAAGCTTGGTAAAATAAATGTGAACTAACTAACAGAGCGAGACAGCGAGACAGTCAGAAAGGCAGACCCAGTGACAGCACTCACTGTGTGATTTCTCTGCTGTGGTCCAGGTGACTGCCTGGGCGATCCCTCTTCACCAAAGAGGCATCAAATCCAAGGTTCTGTCAAGAACAACATCTCATATTACAATATTCTTATCCACCTGTTTCTCCAGGTAAGCCGAGTCATTCTGCAGAAGCAATGGGAGGGGTTGTTGATGAGGGTGAGCAGCCTCCAGAAACAGTCCTGAGTACCTCTATGAGTTTGATGACGTCTCGTGGTCCGGTCACCTCTGGGTCGTACTTGATGTGGGCTTTGTTTGTTGCCAAGGCAACAGAGGCATACATGATACCCTTTTCTTTCGTGAGACTGGACTCGATTTTGTGAACGCAGGAGGCACAGGTCATTCCTCGAACCTGGATTTGCAGAGGAGTATGTATTAACATGATTCAACAGTGGCTGACTCTAGAAACATCCTTTTGTGATTCATCCAAATCACAAAACTGCAGATCATGTTGTTATGGTCTGTCTGGTGATGAGAAAGAGAACCTACCACTAGTTCTAGGGTCCCATCAGAACCGTCGTAGTTCTCCATGACGGACGCAGTGAAGCCCAGCTCTCTGACATACTCTGCTATCTTCAACGGGTCAATGACGTCTGGGTCGTAACGCACCTCAGCCTTGCTAGCCATCAGGGCCACTAGCACAGAGCTGATACCTGCACAGAACAACAGGATGACAGGAACCAAAAGTAACATTATGCTAATAAAGTTGCTGCTGACTCATGGCACTAAATCTCTTTCCTCACAGACCCTGCAGTGGTGACCGGACATTTTCATTTTGTGTAGTCAAGGACCATATGCTTGGAAATGTCTTACAACAAACATGTCTGTTGCAACATCAGGCTATAACAATAAACACAAACAGGCACTCTAGTTAGGCATGCCACTTATGGAGAAATCAGTATTTAACTCAAAAACGACAAAGCACACAATCACACATTAGTGGCATTGTTTGTATTTTAAAATGGAATTCTAAGTTCTATAATTTTTCTTTCACTACCATCTTTGTTTTTTGGAACCCAGCAAGAATATCTGCTGCTTTGTTAAAAGCAAATGGCAATCAGAAAACACAAGCATAAGATTGATTTGGGATTAATTCACCATCTGATTCTCAATAGAACCATGACTTGCTACACAAATGAATGTATGACTAAATCTTTTCTCATTTCATCACTTCAGGGTGAATGGTGCATTATTTGAACAAAACAAACTCCCCCATGGGACAGAATTTCAATCATGTGCCGTCATGTGTATGATCACTGCAAACAGTGGCAAAGCCAAAGGCAGAACAGCAATCAAAGTAGTGGTCTTATTCACAAAGCCAGAATATGAGAGTGTAAACTCATGTGAGGATTCCTTTGAGGGGGAACGATACATGTATTTGTATTGAACCGAAACGGTATGGGCGTCACGGTTCGGTGCGTGAATTTAAACGGCAAATACATGGTATAGAAATAAATTAAACTTGCGTGCAAATTAATTAATGTAATGCGGAACTACCGATAGATACGCAAGTTGTTTATGGACACCTAATCTGTAGCCCCGCCTTAGCTCTGAAGCTAAGTAACCGAGCTCCACCTATGTATGCAGTTTTTTGTCAGATCGACGGTCCGTTAAGTGAGTCAGCACTAAGAATGAGTATTGGTGGCGACCCACAAGAGTTAGAGGACCCACCAACCTCTAAGATCGCAAGTTTGGGAAAACTTTGGTTTCCAAGTCAGTTACAGTCATAGATTATATATATCGGTTACAATAGTACATGCGATGGAGTGGTGGATAAGATGAAGACTGTGTGTCAGCGTTGTTCAACAGCTGTTGGGTATGTGAGTGGAAATACATCTTACATGCTAATGGATATCAGACGCAATCACCCAGATGTGCTAGCTCAGGGGAGAGACTGTATGACGCCAGATGGTGCAGCTTGAGACATGCACAATAAAAAAAATGCGTTCTGCATTTTTGTTTAGCTTTTCCCTCCATTGTACCGAACTCGTACCAAACCGTGATGTCTGAACCTAGGTATGAACCGAACCGTGACTTCTGTGTACCATTCCACCCCTAGATTCCTTATTAAAACAATGGAATACAAACTGAATAATGGATAAATACTGTACTGATATGGATGCTGCTAAACTATGAAGATTACATCACAGATGTAGCTACATGTGATTAAATGAAATGCTATGTGTTTTTCCTCAATGCAATGTGTAGACTGCATACAGCCTCACAGCTTTGCAATGTCAAATGTTAGACTTCCTCCAAAATAACAGTTAAAAGATACATCTTACAGTATATATACACATGCCAAAGTAACTTTAACAACGTCATTATTATTCAAAATTAATTCAGTGTACTGTATTATTTCAAATTATAAGTGCTGGAGGAGAGCCAAAAAACAAACAGGGCACAATGAAAATTATTGTTGTATATCCCCCAAACCTATACATTCTATCGATTTTTTTCATCTTCCAATGTAGCGAATAGATTTTATGGTCGAGGAAGAAGATTTTATACGACAAGTTAATGAATTAACTAAATACCAGGAGTTTCTTTATCATGTAACCTAAATAGGTGAAAGTTCAGAGCCCTACACACATTCTTTGAAATTCACCCTTGTAAACCTTAGAACGGACATAGTTTACAACACTTTATGAAACGTTTCCATCCCGGATGTGACTTTAATGAGCGCACCAATAAAAGCCAAGAACACACCATGAAAACGATTGTACTGAATGTCAGCTCACCATGTTCGTTCTTGAGATTCCTCTCGATGTTTGCCACACAGGACGCACATGTCATTCCACCAATCTGGATGTAGCATTTAGCCAAGCTTTGCGGGGCCCCCTTGCCCCTCAGTGACGTGCCCCTGTCTGGGTCGCTGTCCAGCTCCTTCGCCTTGACAGAGGAGGTTGAGGGGGAGAGGGAGGGGTTGATCACCAGCTCAGTCACAAGGGAGTTGGTTTCTACAAGGACAAGAGAAAAGCCACAATGAGCATCCTTTTCAAACCCTTCTGTTGTGCTTTCTCTGCTTTACATGATATTTAACAATAACACAATACTCTACGGTTAGATCTCTGCAAAGTACTGTGTAGCTCAGTTGGTACAGCATGGCCCCTACAACTTTCACTTTGCTTTAAATAATATTATCTGCTAAATTATCTAAATATAGGCATGGGAAAAAATAGATTAATCAAAATTCTGTCTTCAGCGCCAGGGTCTTTGTTTTCCTTCAACTATAACAGGCTGTTTTCCTTCAACTATAACAGGCTGTTTTCCTTCAACTCAGGAAGGAAATGTGCTTTGTGATTATGCATGTTCATTGTCTTCCCCAAACATTTAATCCTGAACTGATACAGTTTGCAACCTGAAAAGTTTGTGTTTAGTTCTGTTTAGAAAACATGTTGTGCATTGGAGACCTCCGTGAACTCACCAGGCAGGAAAGCATCAAACCCCATGTCCTCTATGGCCTCCCTGAGCTCCTCCGGTTGGGTAAGGAGAGGGTCGTACTCAAACGTCCCACTGTGATTGGCCAGGGACACTTTAGCTGAGCGCACCCCCTTCCTCTGTGAGAGCATTCCCTCGATGGACTGAACACAGGAGCCACACGTCATCCCCTCGATGTGGATCAGGGTCTCTGCTGACAGGGGCTGGTTGTAGCAGGGTTGGGGTGCAGAGAGCCCAGCCCGGGACAATGAGGGTGGTGAGGGTGTGGTGGACGCAAGGCTAAAACCTTCAGAGAGGGAGTTCCAGGGCTGGGTTTTAAATGTCCCAGGGGGCAGGGCCTCAATGGCCTGCTGAAGCCCAGTCACGGTCACCATCCCTGGGTTGTAGTGGATGGAGGCACTCTCCTTCTCCAACGATACCTCCACCGAGGTCACCCCAGCCAGCTTGGAGATGTTCTCCTGGATGTTGACCACACAGGAGCGGCAGTGCATGCCGGTCACCCTCAGGGTCGTCTGGGCCGTGTCTGTGGACGTGTCTGACTCCTCTGTGGCTGAGTCCATTTGCACAGAGGCTGGCGGTGGCACGTTAGCGCTTAGCAACCGCTCCATCTCACTGGTGGACAGCTGCAGGGGGCGGGGCTTTGACTTGAGCATGGCCTTGAAGCCAGCCTTAGCAATCTGGTCGATGATGTCATCAACATTGATGAGGTAGGGCAGATAGAGCACCGTAGCCTCCTGGGAGTCCAAAACCACTGGAAGAACAGAAACACAATGCTAACAACAACATGGAAACCAGATTCACTGGTTTGGTTCAGCTAAACAGAGATTTCCACAATGAGTCACATTAAAACTATTATAACCTAGCAAGACCACACCGCCCTATCTAGTTTAACAAGTAAATTACTGTACTTTACTGTATACATTGTTTCCCTGGAAATCTGTGTAAACCCTGATGACTAAGACATAATTCAAGGAACCAAAAAGTGCAAAGTTGGCATTCAATGACTTTCACCAACCTTAATATCCAGATTGTGTTACTGACATTTTGCAGAAAAAGTTTCATTATATTGCACTAATTAATACCGCGTTTACATTCCGATAGATTTCAGCAACATTCGGGTCCGCTTGAGCACAGCTCAGGACGAGACAATTGTAGTGTGTAAATTTTTGAAAGAGCCCATCTGGGTCGTTGTACACAGACCAGGAGAAATGTGTAATTGTGGGGGAATTCTTCATTGGAAGTCAATGGGCTGGTTTCTGAGAGAAGTGCTCAGGCACCCAACTCAAGACATCTTGAATGAGTCTGGAGTCTAGAAACACAACAATGTAAATACAAACATCATGGAAATTATTTTGTCTCTAGCAGTATGTAAATGGATTAGAGTGTCTGCTAAATGTCTAAAATGCAAGATGTAAGTAAGTGTAAAGTTTGAAATAGCTAAAATAATTAAAGCAGTAGTAGTTTCAGGGTTCTACAAATGATCTGAGTGTGGATTAAGAATGATTCTTGATTAATGAAACAAAAAAAGGTGTAACTGCAGCCACACAACAAAGTCAAAATATGTTTTTTGTTGTGGTGTTTGCTGCTGGCATCAATAGTTTATTCTATCATGTATGCATTTGACAACCTTTTCTCTTACCTTCCCAGTGTTTCCAATCTTACATGACTGCTGTCTCCTCTGTTTTCAGATCTGAGACCTATAGACCACTGGGCCAATCAGGGTCATTTTCAAAATTCATCATTCCCCCACATTTAGTTACCCTGGAAATCCAGAGTTCTCGCGAGAGCACAATTTGGATTTGCTCAGCAAGTTACTCTGGCACCGAGTAATTCTGCTCATTAACTATGCCCTTGTATCCGAGCTGCACCAATCACATCGGTGTATCTGATATAGGCGTGCCAGAGGTGTGTTAAACAGATGACGACATGACAGCTCTGCGACCTCGAAGTCATTAGTAAACATTGTAAGATCGCTATGGATTAACACCAGTTGTTTAAAACGACTTTGGCCAGTACAATGAACGAGTTAGACTTGGCTTTTTACTAAAAGAGGAACAGAAGGCGGCGCTCGAATCGTTCCTTTTTTTATAAAATGACGTTTTTGCTGTTTTGCAACCTGATACGGCAAGAGTTTTATCTACCAGTTAGCTCCGCCATAGGGGCTTAGCGAAAAACCACTGGCGATTGGTCGTAGTGTTATCCAATTGCGTACCTTAACATTTTCAAATGCATGCTTGGTGCCGCCTCTCGAGTTGGGTCATTTTCATTACTCGATGCCAGACCCACATCTCCTCCGGATTTGGGTCTGGATTTTTCCAGGCTAACATTTAGTAGCACCAGTGTCTGAACTATAGTACATGAAGACTGAAACACAGTTATAAAAGGGACCAAACCAATGTTTCTGTTTATGGGACCCATATAGGTCAGATATTAGAATATCCCCCTAGTGCACATGAACGATATACAAGTATTGTTAAATCTACTACTGTGATGAGTAAACCGATTGTGTAACTGATTTTTACCTTTGATCTTCTTCACCCCTTTGAGCTTGCCGATCTTTCCTTCGATGGTGGTGGTGCAGGACAGGCAGACCATGCCCTCAATGCGCATCTTCACCAGCTGAGGCATGGAGCTGGCTGGATCTGATGCAGTGGCAGGGGCCAGTATTGACACAAGGGCCTCCTCTGTAAGGCTGGATGTGGCAGCACTAACCACTTCGCCCAGGTGTAATGTCCCGATCAGGGCAGGGATGAAGGTAACTGACAAACCACCGCGGTCCTGGTTCTCATGGACCTCCAGAACCCCCTGGAGCTGAGCTAGCCTGGCCATAGCCTCCTGTTGGGCCTCAGGGGTGCAGGAGGCTGAAAGCGGAACCAAATGGATTTCTGTGGAGACAGGGGACACTGTGGTGGAGTCTGAGAGAATGGAGTCAAATCCCATATCCTCAATGGCCTCCACCAGAGACTCTGGAGTGTGATGATCCTGGTTGAAGATGATGGTGGCATTCTTCCGCTCTAAAGACACCTGGAGAAAAATACGTACATTACAAATAACAGTCATTAAAAATGTTCCTCACTGTCTTCCATTGAACAGTAATATAACCTTTGACTGCTCTAGTTGCTCTAAGTTCAAGGGAACTGCCAAACATATCATGAAAATAGTTAATATTTTTAACAATACATTACTTTGTCAGTGAACATTTTTTCTGCCGGAGACGCTAGTTTGGAAGGTTGTCATTAATGACAAAACCCATGATCACACGCTACATCCCGACGTCATCCAAGTACATCTTTTGCTATTGTTTTGATTGAGAGCCCCCTGGCGGCCAAAAACTACATATTACACGTTTAAGGCCAGCAAACCTCTTCTTTTTAACCCAATGTAGCGGTCTTAGAAAAAAGATATTTGTATTACAGTAGTGTCCATAATTAGGTGTTGAAACAAAATGATATGCTTTTGAAACTAATGATAGACACTGCCTCGTCATTGGGAGACCAGTTTGGTAATCCGGCTGTCATTTTAGCCCAGGGGTCCCACAGACCGTGGTGTGATCGGCCAGCACCTTTAGAAGTCAGTAATCAAATAGCTTTGACTTGCTTCATCTAGGGACACATTGTGCTGATTGGGGCTCCTGTGTCCTCAATGAAGGTGAATTGTGTGTTCCTCTTTTCAGACTGCCTGGTAGAGTGAGAAGTGCAATAAGACCTAGAATTGCACTTAATATGCTTCAGACACAAATAGTAGGCTCCAAATTTACTGGCAACCCTGATTGGCAATGTACAAACAATACTGTAAAAAATATAAACAATACAATTGAAGAGAAAATCTCAAAATACCAACATAAGAAATACTGTACTTTATTAATGTGTCAATGGAACCAATCAAAATCATTTATTGATTAAATTAAAAATCTATGTTCTCCAAATCAATGTTTCACAATCAACAGCAACCTAAAAGACTATTGTAAATAACATCTACCAAAATTAAAACTGAAATTCCTGGTTTAAGTTCATCGAAGTCTAGAGGAACCATAGAGACATTACATCACTTCCTGTTCCACCATGGTATAAAAATGAGGTAACACGCATGCAATATCCCTTTGTCATCCAACACCCTGAAGAAAACAAAAGAACTGGCAGTTCAATAGTCAGACAATCTGGTAATTGCTACAAGAAGATCCACAATCTATTGAATATACCACTGTGCACTGTCAGGGCAATTATAAAAAATTCAAAAGATATTGAACAGTTGAAAAACTCATGGCTAGAGGACGCAAATGCATTTTGCCCCTCAGGACAGGGAGGAGGATGGTGAAAGAAGCAACAAAATCCCCAAGAATCACTGTGAAAGAATTGCAGGCCTTGGTGGTGTCTTGGGGTCACCAGGTTTCAAAAAGCATAGGGCTCTAATGATGGGTCTAATGCCTAACAGTGTGCATGCAACCTGCTTGTGCAATGTCATTCATTTGATAGGAGAGAACCGGCAACAATACAAATACTTCAGGAAGTCACATCTTTAGTGACGTGGGTGAAATCTGCATCATGTACTTCAATGGGGATGTCTGTGAAAGATGGGCAATGCCCAAGAAAGCAGCAAATGTTTAAAATGAATTAAATTACATTAACAGAGGGAATTGTCTAACCAGAAAGGACTTTTTGAGTTAAAGTTAAATAAAATTTTTATGCTACACTTTTATTTGTATATTCTATTTGGCCTACAGATTATTTCCTTTCTTTTATTCTTTGGTATGAATTATATTTTTGTCCTGACAACTTTGAGTGCTGAGAGTTCACACTATCCGGAATGTGTCCAGTTTGGGAAAAAAATAAAACAGATTTCATACAGACGCCACCTCCACAACTACGGCCTCTTTGGAAGTTTTGCCAGAAGAAAGCCCTTTCTGACCACAAGGCACAGATGCAAGCGCTTGGGGTTTGCCAAACATCATTTATGACTGAAAGAATGTGTTCTGCTCAGATGAGACCAAAATTGAACGTTTTGGTCAGATATAGCATTGGTATGTTTGGCGTCGAAACAGAGCTGCATACAAGGAGAGGCACCTCATACCCACTGTGAAATATCTTATATGATAAATGTTTGGGGCTCTTAATTCCAGAGGTCCATATGCACTGGTCAAGATGTATAGCATAATTAATTCCACCAAGTATCAGGAAATTTTGGCTGACAATCCGGATGCCTCTGCCAGAAGGATGGGTCTTGTCTTGTTGAAAAGTCCACCTACAGCCAATGACCCAAAACCTACCTCAAGATCCATACAGAAATGGTTCTGTGACAACAAAATCAATATTCTGCCATGGCCATCTCAGTTGCCGGATCTCAATCCAATCGAAAACCTGTGGGCTGAGTTGAAGAGGGCAGTTGATAAGCGCAAACCCAAGAATGTGAAGGATCTTGAAAGGATCTGTATAGATGAATGGTCCAAAATCCCTCCTAATGTGTTCCTTAACGTATCACTTGGGACGTAACACTTGTCAAACATTACAGGAAGAGACTCCATGCTGTTATCCTTGCCAGAGGTGGTACTGAATAAAGAGTGCCAATAATTATGAAACCTTGAATTTGGTGAAATTTATTTTGTGTTAAATAATTGTATGATTTTGGTTGGTTCCATTGCAACATTAAAGTACAGTGTTTCTCGCATGTTGGTATTTTGAGTTTCTCTACAACAATATTGTTTATGTTTTTAAAGTGTTGTTTGTGCATTGTCAGCCAGGGGTGCCAGAAATTTGAGCCCATTATCTCCACATAAACTGACCAGGGGCCTATACTATGAAGTAGTGCTGGGCGGTATACCGGTTCACACCGAATACCGGTATTTATTTTCGTCATGATATGAACCGGTGTATTTGAATAGACAACGTCCGGAAAGCTGCGCCTTTGCGACACTGCTGAATACATTAAATTCCAACCTGGAATGCTGTTTGATTCATATAGCCTACTGTACTATTTGGGTGGGCTTTTATGTCAATCTGGGTGCAATCTACAGTAGCTACTATAGAATTCGACAGGAGGAATGCCCAAGACAGAACGCGAGT
>JACXGM010028662.1:0-13962 GCA_016801145.1 Umbra pygmaea | reverse complement strand
ATCAGCCAGACTGGACAGAGGTACAGGATCTTTCAGGGATCAGCCAGACTGGACAGAGGTACAGGATCTTTCAGGGATCAGCCAGACTGGACAGAGGTACAGGATCTTTCAGGGATCAGCCAGACTGGACAGAGGTACAGGATCTTTCAGGGATCAGCCAGACTGGACAGAGGTACAGGATCTTTCAGGGATCAGCCAGACTGGACAGAGGATCAAGTCTCAGATCCCAGTGAGACCACCTCATACTCCAGAAGGCCACTAAGAGACTGTAGGCCTTTACACATACTCTTAAACACACAGATGGAAAGTCAGCAGGTAGGTGTATATATTCTGTTTCATTGGTACTGTACATTGGTACATGTGGCAAAATTATATGACTCATCAAAAGAAAACAGGTTTAGTTTCCCTGTTTTATTCTTGCATATTTGTGAGTAAAAAAAGTGATAAACAGTAGGCTTAAATAACCTTGAATTTAACTTATTTTCCACATTACTAGTCAGTCATGTATATACATATTTTTATTATTTTCTTCTAGAGGGCGGGCATGATATTGTTTTATATAATTGCAAATGCCTTTTTAACCAGTCAATAAATATGACTGTACAGTATAGGGTGCAATTTCTCAGTTTGACAACCCGTAACACATAATCTTGCAAAATTTACTAAATGGCTTTGGTTCAGAATGGCAGTTTTTCCCCCTACATATTCACAACATATCAGACAGGAATAATTATTTAATTATATATGAACATATGTTTTGTACTTACTTGAATGGTACACAATATATGTTTGTGTATGGAACAAGTATAATGTCAGATGAGTGGACAGGGTTCTTATCTCCTAGATCACTGATGCCACAATAATCATACCAACACACAACAAAAACTAATAACATATACATGTGGGTCAAAGAAAGTGCACCAGTGGGTTTGAAATTTTGTTTTCTTTTATGACAGCTAATTTCCTTGTGTTTCCCTGATTAGAATTTTGCCATTTTATTTTGGTTTGAGTCCAGTAAATACATGTTCTGTTACTCTAAACAATGTATTACCCCAGTCACTAGTTCCCATATTTCCATAACAACACATAAACATGATACTTTAAATTTGTTTGTTTTATGCTGATGGATATGAACAGATCTGCATCTCCCCCTATCAGTGTTTGTCAAACAGCAATCGTGTCCAGTATTTGTTCATCAGCTGTGCTTTTGGAACAAAGACTACGTTAGCAACAATGTCAGATAACCATTTATTAGAAAAGAAAATTATTATTAGGCAAACATTTCTCGAAAATGTCTTCATATTCATTATCAACTATTGTATTATACAATAAAGATTATAATGAAATAAAGTTTAGTTTTAGTTTATTATCACTTGCTCCAACAATGCAGTAAATACAAATACAACAAAAATGTGTAAAAAACAAAAGGAATACTGCAAATAAAAAACAGGACGGTACATACTGTACATACTGTACATACATTTAGCAGAGACCAGCAGCTATTATTAGTGATGCAATCAAAACTGAGTTAATAATACCTTTTTAAAGGAACTTTAAACAATTTGTTTTTAATAAGAATATGTGCATCCGCAGGGAAGCTGTTTTCAGTTCCAGTGTTTAGACAGCCATGTTTGGACAGGTCGTACTTAAGTGTTTATCCAGCATGTGATTAGATACAATTAACCCCCAAAGAGGAAACACTGATCCACAGACCATCTAGTCATATATAATCATTTCTCTCTTTATGCTTATGACTAAGTAGGACTCAGGCAAGAGCAAAGTTTTATAAGAGCAAATGTTTTCCCTGTGTCATTTCACATTATTACACACAACTTAATTTCTGAACCTATTTGTTTTGGTTTCTTTGTATGTATGGATTACTTGAGTAGCCAACGTCTGGTGAAAATGTCAGGTCAATAGAACCTTTGGAAATATATGAACTGAGAAAAATTGTGACGTATTCAATACCTATTTCACCCGCTGTATATATATATGTGAGTACACCCCTCACATTTTTGTAAATATGTGATTATAACTTTTCATGTGACAACACTGAAGAAATTACACTTTGCTACAATGTTAAGTAGTGAGTGTACAGCATGTAACACAGTGTAAATTTGCTGTCCCCTCAAAATAACTCAACACACAGCCAGTAAGGTCTAAACCGCTGGCAACAAAAGTGAGTAAATTATATGTGTGTGTGTGTGTGTGTGTGTGTGTGTGTGTGTGTGTGTGTGTGTGTGTGTGTGTGTGTGTGTGTGTGTGTGTGTGTGTGTGTGTGTGTGTGTGTGTGTATATATGTGTATATATATACATATATATGTGTCTGCTAATGCAAATGAAATCCTACTGGACTCCCCTTTTCCATCTCTCCCCAGAACAATGAGCGTCCACCCCCATACCACTCAGTAGCAGTGCCCACGCAGCCTCCTCCTAGGTACAATGAAGTGGTGGGGGCCAGAGACACGACTGACCGTCCCTTCCAGCCTTACTACATTCCCGAGCCTCTCACCCATGTAAATGTGGTTCATGTGTCCCAGAGGATCCGTAGGTTCCAACTATTCTTGCTAGTATTTGTTATTTACTGTTCTGTGCTATGGGCTGTCACTTTTTGGAATAGGGTCAAGTGGTGGGTCAGGTGTTACAGTTGCAGTCAAAAATATTCAACCCCCATTGTGGGTTTATTGTTAAATTGTACAGACATTCAGCTGTTTGTAATAAACAAATAAAACAAAAGCAATAGAAATAGCTCAACACAATGAATGTATCAAGTATTTTCCCCAAATCCAACTAAAAATGTAACCCACATTGACTCCAGTCTCAAAATGATTCATCCCCCTGAATAGAATACCTTACAACAGCACAAATATGCAAAACAGGTTTTGTCTCAAACACAACTGATGCAACTAATCAAGGGCTTCATTAATGGAACACATGAAATACCTGAACTGTCTAAGGGTTTGTTGATTTTCACACTTGACCAGCTGCGGTCGGTGGATCTTAATTGGGGACGCCGGGCTCACATTACATTAGGGACCGGAGTGAATTTATCTTAATTTGGGACGTTGGGCTCACATTACGTTAAGGAACGGAGTGAATGGATTTTAATCCTGGACGCCAGGCTCACATATTGACTGTATCTTAGAAACATGGCTAATACAAAAGAATGGTCAAAGGGAACGGGATACAAAAAGTTAGCAGCAAAGACACTGAATGTTCCTAGAGACACCATTGGAAGCATAGTTCACAAATTCAAAGTTAAGAGAAAAGGTGGTTACACTACCTGGACGAGATAGAAAATGGAATCTATCAACGGCTGCAACAAGATTTCTGAGATGGCAGATTGTGAAAAACACTAGAGTGACTGCAAAAGCCCTTCAGCAACACAGACACTGAGTTTCAGCGATCACACTAAGGCGCGTACTAAACGCAGAAAAATTACATGCCAGAACTCCAAGACATACACCACTACTGACCCAAAAGCACAATAAAAGTCGGCTCCAATATGCTCAAAATCATATAAAGCAGTCAAAGAGGTTTTGGGATTCTGTTCTGTGGAGCGTTGGAACAAAACTGTAACTTTTTGTCAAGATGGATCAGCGGTGTGCCTGGGGTAAGAAGAATGAAAAATACACGGAAAAGAACACTCTGCCCACAGTCAAGCATAGTGGTGGCTCGGTGATGCTCTACTATTTCGATTGCTTCTGTTCGATTTGTTCATTGCAAACAGCTGAAAGTTTGTAAATTTTGACAATAAACATGATTTGCAATGGGGGTTGAATCATTTTAATTACAACTGTATAAATCAAAATGGAAACAGGTAGTATGCACGGTTGAATACGTGGAGATGCAAATGTTTTTTACCGCTGCCACTAAACTATCATCATCGGTCTTCTGAATTAATTCATGACCAGTGATTCATTAGTGTTGCACATGGCATCTGCTTCTTTAATCAACACTCTTCAATACAATACCACTTCTCACCAACAGGGCTTGGCTTCTTGAATCTACGGTAGCCCTGAAATACATGACATATACATTTTTAGTTCTCTGTCAATAATGCAAACGGTTCATTTAATGGGAACATCACCCAACTGGTTACCTATGACGGGACATTACAGTATATTATTGCGATTCAAAAATGCAATCCCATATCCCATCACCCATGAATCAAGTGGCAATAACAACAAGTAAATTGATACTACACTGTCCCAAATATCTTCTACTTCATAATATACACACATTACATGTCAGACAGTAACTGGAACCAGGGGTGTCTCCAGACCCAGGCTTTCGGGGGCATAGCCCCGTGTTTTCTGCAAGCTGACAAACACAGCGATGAATCAACATTTGCAAGGCGAGCCAACAGTGCTTTGTGAATGTAGACTTCTATTTCAATTGCACGCTAGCAGGACAGATCGTCCATATCCATCAATGACTCATAACAGGCCCCGCTTAGTTGAAGTTAAAACTAGCAGGTAGTTTCGAATATAATTTCTAAAATCATAGAACTTTGTTCATTGTTCTAGAGGACTAGCAAGAGAAAAAGATCAGTCCTGTTTCCCCGGACTCAGCTTGGTGTATCGGACAAAGTATGCAGTTGTCTGCTTATGGTTAGGGACCGTCAATCAATGAGATGCCTCAAAGTCATTCATTCAATAGCTTTTCATGATGTGGCTTAGAAACTTCAAAACATTATGAAATTGGTCAGAGAGCACACCCACATGTTGCACATCCTTTGAAATTCAGAGAGAATGTTTTCTTTTAAAAACATTTGAAAAAAAAAGTTTTTTGTTGAATCATTTAGAAACCTCATCTCTTTTAAATTGTTCAGAGATGACACCCACAGATTTTGGACTGGCTAATATGAGCTGTTATGCTGTAGGCTAACATTCTGTTTTGCAGTAAATAGTACTAATCAGCTGATAGTCTTACGAAAATAATCAGCCCATTTCTCCCAACATAGCAAAGTCACAACAAAGCGAGGGAGAAGAGCTATGTTACATGCAATAATCCAACTACATATTTTACACCACTGACAAGGGAAAAGTCACTTTTCAAGGTGTCTATGGCTAGCTTTCTACCAAAGATTTCTGCCTGCGTTGCTCCCGTATTCGTCGGTGTCTATGGCTAGCTTTCTACCAGAGACTTCTGCCTGCGTCGCTCCCGTATTTGTCTGGCCTCATCATGCTTTCGAAATAACAATCCAACTAACGTTACATATTTTTTCTAACATGGTACTAAAAGTTTAACTGGCCAATATGAGCTGTTATGCTGTAGGCTAACATTCTGTTTTGCAGTAAATAGTACTAATCAGCTGATTGTCTTACGAAAATAACCAGCACATTTCTCCCAACATAGCAAAGCCACAACAAAGCGAGGGAGAATAACTATGTTACATGCAATAATCCAACTACATATTTTACACCACTGACAAGGGAAAAGTCACTTCTCATGGTATCTATGGCTAGCTTTTAGCCAATGCTAACTATGTCAAACAACAGTTTGCATTTGCATTGCTAAAGTTGGAATACCTTACCTGTCCAGCAGAAAACAGGCAACTTTGGCATCGCTTTGAATTTTTTTCCCTCATTAGCGCCTTCAATCTGGAAAAAGCCTGCGGTTATGTAGATATAAATGGCTCATTCTAAGGTAATGAAAACATAATGGTTCATTGTGTAAGGTCTTTACACACCACTGAAAACATAGTTATGGATCTTATATTGCATTTCTGTCAATAGATCCTTAAAAATACTACACACTGAACCTTTAAAAAAAAACTAAATTTTTGAGGTTTCTAAGTCATTCAACAAAAACACTTGAATTTTTCAATAACCTGCCCTCGACCCAGTGGGGTAACTGACCCTCCTAAAATAAATCTTGAATTGCCAACACAAAAAAGCTATTTTTTATGCCGACCATACCCAAGTTTAGGTAAATTAATTATGAAGGGAAATAAATGTCTAGAGTTTACACTTAAATTTCAGAAGTTACTAGATTACAGATACAATTGCCTTTTTATTATTTTCTGAAAATGTATCTAATCTTTTATCACTAGACCAGTGAATTATTTTTCTTAAGGCTTTCCTGAATTCCTGAAACAAATTTATAGATTTAACTTTATTGTGATATTTCTACAATGTATTCAAAATATAAAAACCTAATAAAAAATTCAATTTACCTGGAAATCATTTTTTTGGGATTATCTACAAAAGGTGTAACTAATCAAAGGATTTGAATAACTAAGGATTTTAGTTATGCATTATCAGTGCCAGCCAGGGAAAGTGTTGGGGGATAAATTTGTTTAAATGTTTTGGGCATTATTTGAAATAAATAACTTTGAGACATGTAAAATATTGATGGTCCCTAGCCATAAGCACGGTTACGTTGTAGCTGATTCCGTGAAAACAGAAACTGATCTCGGGGAAAACATGATTTCATGCTCTTCTAACATATAATGATATACTGTAGCTAGCCCACATAATTATAGCTAATGTAATTACACACACCCAATCCCCTCAGCCTCGGGTCATCTTTCTGAGCCCCAGGACTTTTTAAAGTCTGGTGACGTAACTGCCTGGAACCATTTCACATCCTCTACATTTTCTCTTTCTTGCTCCAAACCGGTAAGCTATCTAAATACTTAGAATGTCTGGTCCTTCCTCAATGTATACCTAGAACCCTAACATTTCTGTGTTTGCTCCCCCTGTAGCACCTAATGGTAAAAAGGGCCCATGTTGTGGGAACAATACGTGCCGCTACGGAGGATCAGGAGGAATCATCCTAGTAATAGTCCTCCTCGCTGTCGCTGTCTGGCTGGGAGGTAACGTAAACATACCTACTGAAGAACTTTCATTTGTTTAAGCTAACAGAAGGATAGACGATAATTGTTAAAGAATTATCAAACTTTAAGTGCATGTATAATTATGCCTTAAATCAGACAGTTAGAAGATAAAGGGGAAGTCAGATCAGGAATTAGTAGACAGATCACCAGATTGAAAACAAGGGCAAAATAGTCAGTCCCACATTGGGGGGGACAATGTCAGAGAGTGTTAAGGTAATGGGATCTAATGACATTTAATGTGTAAAAAATGTATTAGGCCTGTACACAACCAGGCATTATGTTCTTATGTGATTGTAAAGCAAACGTTAGACTCTATAATGATTCCAGCATCAGCATAGACTACTTAGTCTAAATTGATTGACATGCAGCCAGTAATATGCCTGCTGAAGACACATTAAAAATACTATTAGCTCTAAATTCGCACTGGCCACGTTATTAGGTACACCTGTATATATATAATCAATCAGCCAATCATGTGGCAGCAAGTCGATGCATTTACGCATGTAGGCATGATCAAGGTGATCTGCTGAAGTTCAAACCAAGCATCAGAATGAGGAAGAAATGTGATTTAAGTAATTTTGAACGTGGTCTGGTTATTGGTGCCAAACAGGCTGGTTTGAGTATTTCAGAAACTGCTGATCTACTGGGTTTTTCGTTTACAGAGAATGGTCAGAAAAACAGAAAATATCAAGTGAGTGGCAGTTTTCTGGAGAATAAAAATGCCTTGTTGATGGCAGAGGTCAGAGGAGAATTGCCAGATTGGTTTGAGCTGATAGAAAGGCAACATTAATTCAAATAACCACTCATTACAACCAAGATATGCAGAAGAGCATCTCTGAATCTACAACACATTGAACATTGAAGCACATGGGCTACAGCAGCAGGAAACTGAGGCTACAATTTGCACGGGCCAACCAAAGTTGGACAATTAGGTATTAGCAAGGTGTACCTAATGAAGTGGCTGGTAAGTGTATACCAACTCTGTTTTTTGTAATGTACAATTGTGTCCCATGCAAATATTGAAATACATTTTTTAACTAATGGTACTTAGTCAAAATTCAAAATTCAAGTGAAATGCAAGTCCGATTGCTTAAGCACCAGTCGTTATCTTCGATGTCACCAAACTGTGGGTATTTACCATCCATAAACAATTAGGCGAAACAAGGTCTGTCTAATTTCTGCTCTGAACTCGCGCGTTTGACCAGACATGAGTAGCTACAACGGTAAGGTGTAAAAAATTACATTGATTTCTGGTGAAATCGTTTTCTTCATACGGTAAAGTATAAGACAGTTATGGACTTAGAATGTATGCTGACCGGACCAGAGTTTGAAATTTGGAGCAGGAGGTGAAGATTAAAGACATGCATGCGCGAACATTCGCATCGATATTGGGCGCATAATCGTAGTTATACTATCAATTATTGGGGGGGACAAAATGTCCTTCTTTGAATATTGGGGGGGGGGGGGGGACGACGTGTCCCCTTGTGCCCCCATAAAATTACGCTTATGATTGAAAATATCCTTAGGTAAGTGACTAAAACTGACTGAAAAGGCTAAATCAGAGAGTTTAAAGACAATTAATACATAAAAAAGTCTAGTGAATAAATGACATCCTCTCTTAAGGAAGTAAAGTTTATTAGCTGAAGGCGAACGAGTAAATAACTAGGCATTGATAAGGGGCTAGAGAGGTTAGGTAATCAACCCCGAGACCTTGGAACTCAGAGGCAAGGTGGTGGTCATAGCAAAACCTATTTTTGCTGAGGAAGTGATTGAGCACTGAAGGAGTGATGTAATGATCTCGAGGTCTGAAAACAGAGACATGATAGTATTTGCATAGTTACTCACATCACAGAGCCCACCTTGGGAAAAGCTATGAAGCTAGATAAGACTTTTTTAACTATTTTTTTGTTGTGTATACATTTAGTATCATTATCTTCATAGCTTCATTGATATCAACATGACATATCAGAATTCATCTTGGATAGCAGTTTCTTTATTATAATGCATAGATCTACTAAATAGCTACCCCTTGTTTTTTCCTCTTCCTACATGATGCACTATAGTCTTGGTCTACACATTCACATTTTATTTTTAAATATTCATTATCAGATAAATGTGTTTCCTGAATTAAGGCAACATTGTAATTTATTCAATAATTTTTTTCTTTTAATTGTTTTTTTTACATTATAACTTATGAAGTTCAGATAGGCCATAGTGATTGTATTTCATTTCCTCATATCACCTTCCTGCCAACTGTTTACACAATACCAATATTCGACTTTTGGAGCAGGGAAGGAGATATGAGGAAATGAGTTGTCCAAGATGCCCCGAATTCTTTCTGGCATGTTTGACATTTTCGCTTTTCATAAGGGGATTTACAGTGCCTTGTGAAAGTATTTGGCCCCCTTGAACTTTTCGACCTTTTGCCACATTCAGGCTTCAAACATAAAGATATGAAACTGTAATGTTTTGTGAAGAATCAACAACAAGTGGGACACAATCATGAAGTGGAACGAAATTTATTGGAGTGCAAAATTATTAAATTAAGTGGGCTGAATAATCTTATTAATTTAAGTGGGCTGAATAATCTTATTAATTTAAGGGGGCTGAATAATATTGCACGCCCAATTTTTCAGTTTTGTATTTGTTAAAATTTTTTGAAATATCCAATAAATTTCATTCCACTTCATGATTGTGTCCCACTTGTTGTTGATTCTTCACAAAAAATTACAGTTTCATATCTTTATGTTTGAAGCCTGAAATGTGGCAAAAGGTCGGAAAGTTCAAGGGGGTCGAATACTTTTGCAAGGCACTGTATTTTTTGTAATGTAAAAAGCAAACGTTCGGAACCCAAAAAAATAAATGAGGAATAACAGCGTTGGAAAAGTGATCGTTTTTTGCTAAAGATATTACAGACAGAAAGTAGGAATTGAAAATTATAAAATAACAACTCTGCAATGATGTAAGACATCATCCTGCACTACACCAAAACATTTTGGAAGTTAAAAATAGCTGGGATAAAAACGTATTGAAATATAGTGACAAATGGGTGCCGCATTTTGATGTTGACTTGTTTGTATGGCCCCCAAACATTGAACACTGGTCCAGGAAAATTTTAAAGCCTTATTCATCATGGTTTACGTGATTTTACACATAAACAAGAAAATATACATACTGTACATTCTTTAGTTAAAAAAAAGTTTTTATTCTTTAAATGTACTATATGTAGTTTCTGGCCGCCAGGGGGCTCTCAATCAAAACAATAGCAAAAGATGTACTTGGATGACGTCGGGAAATAGCGTGGGATCATGGGTTTTGTTATCATCGTCAATGACAACCTTCCAATCTAGCGTCTCCGGCAGAAAAAAATTTCACTGACAAAGTAATGTATTGTTAAAAATATTATAACTTTATTCACGTTATGTTTGGTGGTTCCCAGGAACTTAGAGCAACTAGCGCAGTCAAAGGTTATATGACGCCATTGACGGAAGACAAAATGAAATGTCCCGTGTCTTCAAATTATATTACAAATTTCTCTGGATTTGAAAGTTGGTGGAAAGATTTTGGATAATGTAAGTACACAACTAAGAAATATATATAATATAGGTATAGTGATGTTTGCTTTTTTAATGCAAAGTACATGTTTTGTTTATGTTTTGGAAAACTAGATATTGTACCTTTAAGGAGATGCACTGAATTTTGGTGAAAAGGGGAATCATTTTATTTTGATGCACATATTTGTACATTAGCAGGAATGTAGTAGCCTGGAAAAATCCAGACCCAAATCCTAAACGATTTAGGGTCTGGGATCGAGTAATGTTAATGACTTAACTAGAGGGGCGGCACCAAGCGTGCATTTGAAAATCTCACTGTACGCAATTGGATAACACTACGACCAATCACCAGTGGGTTTTCACTAACCCTATGGCGGAGCTAACTGGTAGATTAAACCCTTGCCATAACCAGCAAAAACATCCTTCTTAAAAAGTAACGATTCGAGCGCTGTCTTCTGTTCCTCTTTTAGACAAAAAGCCAAGTCTAACTCGTTCATTGTAGCAGCCAAAGCAGTTTCAAACAACTGGTGTAGATCCATAGCAATCTTACAATGTTTACTAATGACTTGAGGTCGCACTCGCAGAGCTGTCGTCATCTGTTTAACACGCCTCTGGCCCGCTTATATCAGATACACCAATGTGATTGGTGAAGCTCTTCTTTTTCTTCTTCTTTGGGTTATTGGCGGATCACAACCAAGTTAAGGTGCATCTACCGCCACCAACTGTACCTGAGTGTGAGGCCGGTCACGGCCCACCCAATTCAACACCACCCACCACACCCCACCACCATAGAAATTAAAATACAGCCCACTACCCCCCCCACCCTACTACCTACCCTCCCCCTTTCCCTTCCCTTTCATCAGCTCGTGAACCATCTCCCCCGTGACGTCAGTAACACCCATAAACTCCCTAGCTGCACCCACCACAACATCAATCCTAGCATTCCTTCCCTTAACCTGACCTCAAACATTCACCACACAACACAGAAACGCCAAAAACTCAACCCTGCCCACCACCAGTGAATCTTTACCAACCCCACACTCATGCTTACACTTCTCTGACAACACCACACTGCGAACACCCAAACCGTCCTCCGACACCGAGACTACAACCCTCTCCTTCTCCACCTGCACACCAACCCTAAGTCCCCCCACTCTCCGCACCGCTTCTGCATACGTGACCCCATCTACCATTTTAACCCGCTGTGCCTCGGCTGCCTTCTTCTGAACCACACCCCCCCCAAATGCAGCACTGTGCTCCCCACCACAATTACAAAACCTCACCATGTCCCCTACCCCACACTTACTATACTCATGCGCACCCCCACACCTACCACACTTACCCTTCCCTCTGTCGGGGCCGAAAACTCCACAATAACCTTATACCCCTGCTCCCCACCACCAAGTGCCTGCCCTTCACCCTCTCCCGAACTACTCTCCCCACCCATTTTCTTCCGTGCCCGCTTCTTATTCCTCTTAACATACCGTGCTTCCTCAAACCCTACCGCCCCTCCAGCTGCACCCACACTACCATCCGAACTCCCATCCATGCCTTCCGGTTTTTTCTTTCCAGCACCAGTCTATCGAATTCTCGAATCTCCGCCAGCTCCTGCTCCATCTCCTCCGCAGTGGAACCTCACGAGTACGCCATGCCTCCGACCGCTCTTCCGCCTTCGTAACCGTATCTTGATCTCAATATTGATCAAAATAATCTTGGTTATCATTTTGGCCATAATTGTGCAGACCTAATCCAACCAACCACATGTCACCGAGCCACAGATTGTTTTCACACTGCTCATCCAACATGGAAACCTTTAGTCAGATCATGTACAGGATGATTATGCTCACCAACTATACTTCCCCGATTGAATTTACCTGATCTGCACACAAGAAGTCTCTGGAGAGCGACGTGACACATTACGTGATTCAGCTTATCTATCACCAATTTGCGCTGCCTCATGCTGGAGATCCGGGGAAAGCCGAAGAATCCATAGTCAAACGTTATGGATTTTGACAGGGTATAATGATTTTCTATAGGCACTGTACATTATATACAATACAGTATTTACCAGTATCCATAAGCCGCAGGGGGGGATGTCCAACATATTAATGCCCATGGTTTTGGAATGGGATGTCCAACAATCACATATGGGTTTGATGGTCACTTGTCCAATTAGTATATATTTCCCATTGTATATACATTATAGTTATGTAAGAGCTATCATTACATGTGTATACAGTGCCTTGCGAAAGTATTTGGACATTTTGACCTTTTGCCACATTTAAGGCTTCAAACATAAAGATATAAAACTGTTTTGTGAAGAAGCAACAACAAGTGGGACACAATCATGAAGTGGAATGAAAATTTATTGGATTTAACAAATAAAAAACTGAAAAATTGGGCGTGCAAAATTATTCAGCCCACTTAAGTTAATACTTTGTAGCGCCACCTTTTGCTGCGATTACAGCTGTAAGTCGCTTGGGGTATGTCTCTATCAGTTTGGCACATCGAGAGACTGAAATTTTTGCCCATTCCTACTTGCTGGATTTGGATACAGAAAGATTTCCCAAGCTTTAAACATCCCAAGGAGCACTGTGCAAGCGATAATATTGAAATGGAAGGAGTATCAGACCGCTGCAAATCTACCAAGACCCGGCCGTCCCTCTAAACTTTCAGCTCATACAAGGAGAAGACTGATCAGAGATGCAGCCAAGAGGCCCATGATCATTCTGGATGAACTGCAGAGATCTACAGCTGAGGTGGGCGAGTCTGTCCATAGGACAAGTTTTTTTATTTGTTAAAAAAGTTTGAAATATCCAAAGAATTTCGTTCCACTTCATGATTGTGTCCCACTTGTTGTAGACTCTTCACAAAAAATTACAGTTTCATATCTTTATGTTTGAAGCCTGAAATGTGGCAAAAGGTCAAAAAGTTCAAGGGGGCTGAATACTTTCGCAAGGCACTGTATACAATCCTTACTAGTCATTACCAAGTGTATACAAAAAAGATTAACATCTAACTTCAGCCAAACATATTGCAAAATATAAAATGACTTCACAGAATATTTCTTGGCGAATGATTTGATTGACCAGAATATACAAAGATATGTATGTAATGATATTTTCCAGACAGGTTCTGTTAAGAATATGATTTATTTTGAATAATATAAAATGCAGATAGCAAGGTAGATAATAGGCAGTGTTCAGGGCAGGCTTGGTTCAGGTAACAGTACTGGTTCTCAGACAGGCTTGGCTCAGGTAACAGGGCTGGTTCTCAGACAGGCTTGGTTCAGGTAACAGGACTGGTTCTCAGACAGGCTTGGTTCAGGTAACAGGACTGGTTCTCAGACAGGCTTGGTTCAGGTAACAGGACTGGTTCTCAGACAGGCTTGGTTCAGGTAACATGACTGGTTCTCAGACAGGCTTGGTTCAGGTAACAGGACTGGTTCTCAGACAGGCTTGGTTCAAGTAACAGGACTGGTTCTCAGACAGGCTTGGTACAGGTATCAGGACTGGTTCTCAGACAGGCTTGGTACAGGTATCAGGACTGGTTCTCAGACAGGCT
>JACXGM010028661.1:0-13964 GCA_016801145.1 Umbra pygmaea | reverse complement strand
TGCTCATCTGGAATATGTCGCATAGACGTCCTTGTCAGATGTTCAAATTACGTGAATCAAATGTCTAACAGACATAAGATTCTAATAGTTAACGTCTGTAATATGTCCAATGGACGTCATTTGAACATCTGACAAGGACGTCTATGCGACATATTCCAGATGAGCAAACGCCCTTAGAATTACGTCTTCCAGATGCTAACGACGACCACACACAGATGTCTCCGCGATGTACGTGTGCTATCTGGGTGGGCATTCATTTGGATATGTCCCTCCGTGTGCTGCTCTAACAGCTGCCACTCTTCTGTCAAGGACTTCCACAAGGTTTTGGAGTATGTCGGAGAGACTTTGTGCCTATGCAGCAAAAATAACTTTTGCGAGGTCAGGCACTGATGTTGTATGAGAAGGCCTGGCTCGTAATCACTATTCAAATTAATTCCAAAGGTGTTCAACGGGCTTTATAAAGTATTTGAAATAGAACTTGTTAACATACATAACTCAAAATGCTCCTCTGACTCTTCCCAAGATCATTCCTTCCCCTGCTTAGTCCCAGAGTTGGGGTCATGACCCTTACACTGTTACACTGTTCAATGGGCTTTAGGACAGGGCTCTGTGCAGGCCACTTGAGTTCCTTCACACGTAACTTGTCGAACCCTGTCTACAGGGACACTGCTCCCAGAGGCACAGTCATGCTGGAACAGGACAGGGCCTTCCCCATAACTGTTGCCACAAAGTTGGAATCACCCAATTGTCTAAAATGTCTTTACATACGGTAGCATTAAGATGGACCTTCACTGGAACGAATGGGCCTAGCCCAAACTATGATCAACAGCCTCAGACCATTCTCTCTCATCCAACTTTAGTAGGGGTTGTCAACATACTTAAACAATATAGTGTAAATGTAAATAAGACAGTAATCATAACCTATATATAAGTGTATTTGATGTGGCCTAGGTTAATAAAATAATGAACATTTATATACTGCGATATCCCGTAAGATCACGCATAGAGCACAACATGTATTGCCTAGCAGCCAGGAGTAGCAGCCATCAGGCAAGTGTTCTTTAAATATACTTCTGGTGTGCTTACAAACTTTTCAATGCCTTGTTTTATAAGTACAGAACCAATTTGTACTACTGTAAGTTTGCTAACATTCCAGGCATTATTAGTGGGGTTATTATCTGTCTTATCTAACCCAAATCCTGGGAAGCAAATATGCCAATTTGCACTGCCTCGTGCCGGAGGTCCAGGGAAAGTCAGAAAAAAAATATATCAGGCTTGAACCAATGAATATCATGACTTTGACTGTCCTGCAATGCAGCGACTTAGCCCACTATGCCACGCGGACCTCCAATTGATTTATTCTTCTTCCTAACAGGCTAACTAGACAACACAAGATGAGCATATGGATATACCATATTGGTTCGAATATAAGACGACCCTTATTATAATATTATCCCCCGCTTCCCATCACTCATTTTTGGAAAAATACCAGTACTTTTTAAAAAACAAATCTGGTTTCTATAAATCTATATAAGTCATTTTATTTAAAAATGATGTTGTTTTAACATAAAACATTTTAAATCAAATCATGTTATCAATATATTTTAAAGAAAATTGTCACATTGAAAAATCGCTAGGAATACACTTTGAGGACAATTGAAAGCTTTTCTCTGACTGTTCACATTTTTAAGACTGTCTTTTTGGGTTTGCCATGTTAGAACATCACATTCTGTGACACCGTATTTCTTGGCAGCTTGTTTGATGACTGCGCTGAATTTATCACCACAATCATAAAATGTGTTCCTAAGTTGTTGGTTAACTTGACCTTCTTTTGAGCCACTTTGCTTTACATTTAAAAGTATAGACCCTGAATATAATACAAGGCCATTTTTTCCAGGGGAAAAACCCTGTCTTATATTCAGACCAATATGGTAATACAAGTGATTGGAGTAAGAATAAAAAGAGTAGTGTATGAAACTCATTTGGACGTACCCAGGATTAATGTCTATGCAGTTTCCGGAATCCTGTAAACTGGAAATTGTTGGCACACCTGTGGACATTCATAATAAAACATCAATGACATTCCAATAGACAGATATTATACCTGTCCTTATTATCATAGTTTTACTAGTTCAATCTGAAAGACAAAACTGTGCAGATAAAACCAAGGCAACAAACACACTACATTTAGAAAGAATGGTTTATATTCCTAACAAACATACATTTGAAATAACACCCACCCAAACAAAACTCATCTCTCGAACGTGGAACCAAATTAAATTCCAAACAGCACTTAAAAGGAGTCTTTCAGCTTTGTGGTGTTGGTCCTTTCTTATTTTTATTTATTTATCTTTTTTTATTCCCTAATTTTTCCTCCCTCCCAATTCCCTCTAACCCTGCCATGTCGGCAGCTCTACAACTCCTTGGACAGATGCAGGATGGTCCGGTGCGCTCACATGGTTCATCCAACCATATGTTGCCGAGCCAACCAGACGTCGCTTATTGCACTGCTCATCCAACACGGAAGCCTTTAGTCAGATCATGCATGGGATGATTACGTTCAACTACACATTGGTGATTGGCCCGATTTGCACACAAGGAGGTGCTGGAGAGCAACGTGGCAATGTAGATAATTCAACTTATCTATCCCAACTCCTGGGCAGCGCTATGCCAATTTGCGCTGCCTCATGTTGGAGGCCCGGGGAAAGACATGTGAGACGTGGGAAAAGGAAAAAGGATTTACGAGCACAGTGCGCAAGTAAAGATTACAACCTACAATAAATGCATTTTTTCTTATAATTTTGAAAAAAAAACTCCCACATTCCGCAAGGAGTCATGGGCCAACCGTAGTAGTTCTGTGACAACACAGTGCAGTCAAAGTGAAAGAAAGGTGGGAAAAACACTGAGAAAAATAAAAAGTATAAATTCTGTGCTACTTGAACATTTTTCTATGCACTCCTAAATTTCTTTGTGTGCTCTGACAGTTTATGTACTCCTTGGGAAAAAGCTTAGCATAGACCCCTGAAACCTAATATTAAATTTGGTCAAAAGGAAAATGCACATTACTGGCTAAAGTATAGATAACTAACTAGCCAGCTGAAATTTACTATCCATATCCATCGTCTTATGGCTAACACACTGAAGTAAATTTCTAGGCTACTAAAATGTATAAGGCAAAGCATGAAATGGATTTCGAAAGAGCATGACATTCTAGTGCGAGTGGAATGGATTTACAGCGCAGGCACTGAGCAGTCACTGAGACACTGTGTGACAAGTAGTTAACGTGAGTGCTTGATTGGCATCTTAAAAAAACATTGGTTGCTTGGTGCCCCTCAGAGTTGTAGTGACCCTAGGCACTTGCTCAATTGCCCGTATGGTTAATCCACCCATGATGGAGTGTTCCCTTAAATGTTCTGAGCTATCATTATCCTCCGGACAGTGGAAAATACTGTGATAAAGGGCTGCATGATGTCTCGTGTTTGCCATTGATGATGGCTAATGTAGGCTGATCACCCAGCCCCTACTGTGATATGAATTTTTGTTCATATCGCCACACCCATAGGCTGTGAATGTATAAATAATAAATCCAGTGAATGAAACCAGGTCCAATTAATTTTAATAAATCCAGATCTTTAACAAATAGAGGGACTTTTGTGATAATTTCAATACCATTGTGTTAAGCTGACTGAAAATGATGCCTGTATTATTTTCCAACAATTAAGGTGCAATTTGTAGAATTTTGCAGTAAGAAAATTGAATTATTTTCTTTTGAGAGTTTAAAAATATGAAAAAGGGATTGAGATTGGACGTTTCCATACAGCGGTTATTTTACCATTTGAAATGTAATTGCAATAAGGACATAATAATTTCCAAATTTAAATTAATTTGTATTTTTAAAATATAAAGAAATATTTCCATAGTATTTTTCAGTGGTGTAAAGTAAAAAAGTATTAATAGTTCGTTACTGTACTTAAGTATTTTTTTCGTGTATCTGTACTTGAATATGCATCTGTCTGCCAACCTTGTACATTTACTTTACTACATTTTATTACAAAAATTTATACTTTACTACCTCACATTTTCTAAAACACAGTCATCAGTCACTATAGAATTAAGAAAATCACTCGTATTGGAAGAAATGCACAAACAAATTTACTAATATCTCTGTTAAGTCGTTATCCAATTGCTTTAGCCATGCATTTAATATTGAGCAAATCAATGTGAAGTCCAACCCACCAAGAGCAGTAGTGCGGTCCCAAGTATACGAAAGTACGGTATTAGCTTACACCTTCTCCCCTCATTTACATATAACTAATTGATTTGTTTTCCCTAAAGTATCCAAGCAGTTCAGTGGTGGTATACGGTATATCAATTAGCTTACAACTTTGTAGCCTATTCTCATTTTAAGCGCAGCTGTGTGGACGGCGGGAACGATGTATGAATATTCCCTAAACTGAAAATGTGCAGCGCGCATTGGAACAGCCTGTGCCAATCAGAGTGACATGTCGAGAGAAAAGTTTCTGCCCGACTAAACCCAGTACGTAGTCCATCTCTTCAGCAGGGAGATGATACAGCATGTCAGCGACCGGAATCAGCCATGAAGGTAGTATCTACTTGCTAACTTGCCAAGGAGCCTGAAGTTAATTTTTTTCAAGTGAAACAATGCATTTGTTAGCTTACAAGTCAGCTAAATATCACAGACCTAATAATGTTTTTTATTGACGATACATTGTTTGCCTTCACATCATAATGTATTAGCATTAAATGTAAAAGGGCAATGTTGAAAACCATCCTTTCTAGCTAGCCTTTTTGATAACTGGATTTCTGTATGTTTTGTATTATGCCTCTTATTGTCAGGTAATGTATTCAGGGATTTTGCCATTTATATTATGCATTGAAACTATTTTTACTTTTACTATGTTTACTTAAGGGCATTTAAGATCACATATTACTTTTGGAACTTAATTACACTTATATTCAGTTACTTTTAAAATCCAGTAGGTGACTTCACTCTTACTGGAGTAGGTTTTTAGCACAGTATCTGTACTTTTACTCAAGTGTCATTCTCCAAAACTTTTTACACCTCTGCTGAAGTCCTTCCCTGCAATCGTCAAGATGTCAGTGAAGCTGAATACACCTCTACCAGCCTCTGCAGCCTGTGAATATTTAGCATAGCATGGCTGGATTCTTGCATTTTCGACAAACAACTTCTACTGAAGATGAACTGCAAGGTTTTCAATTTTAATTAAAGGAAGGAAGAGGAGAAAGATGAAGGAAACGAGGAAGGAGAGTGAGCAAGAGGACATGGAGAGGAAGAGAGACAAGAGGAGACAATTAGGAAAGAAGCAAGAGGAGAAAGGAGTTGAGGGAAGAAGTGGGCAATAAGGTACAGGGAGGGAGCAAGATGAGAAAGGATTTTATTGATGGTTTAAGTTAAAGTCCAAAGTGATGGTTCAAGTTCAATGTGATGTAGGGAGACAATAAATAAAGCTTGGAGAGAGAAAGAAAGCTATTTGTCTTTTTTCTCTTTTTGTACTAATTTTGAGTACATTTTAACACCGGATAACTACATTTGATACTTAACTACATTTAAGTGATTTTCTTATGGGTGACTTTTACTTTTACTAAAGTCACTTTTAAGATCGATATCTGTACTTTTGCTTAAGTATGGAATTCAAGTACTTTTTACACCACTGGTATTTTTAAGGTAGTCACTGAAAAAGTAGTTCAGTTGTCAAGGCTAGAAATGTTACCAATAGCACATTTAATTTTAGGTAAATATGATCAAAATATTTCAGAAGAACAAAAAGATGTTAGCCCTGTTTACTACAGTGATGTGATCGTCAATGACATACTGACCTTGGTCGTTCCTTCCAGGCAATTTTGGAGCAACCTGTATTAGCCACACAGTTAATTAGCATTTAAAAAAAATGTATAATAAAATAACAAAACATCCCCGATGGAAACATCTATTGCATGCTAAATTGCAATGTACATTTAATTTGTTGTGTCCATAGGGTTCAAGTTAAGTAGAACCATATAACCTATTATTACATTTTGGCAGGCCACTGAATCTTGAGCAGGAAAGTCACCATCAGTCTCTACAACAATGAGGTTGGGCTAGGCTGTGTGTATAGAAAAGAATCACCTCCTGTAGAATAATCACAT
The DNA here is from genome assembly GCA_016801145.1 of Umbra pygmaea. Classification (NCBI taxonomy): domain Eukaryota; kingdom Metazoa; phylum Chordata; class Actinopteri; order Esociformes; family Umbridae; genus Umbra; species Umbra pygmaea. Next base: position 7,796 of record JACXGM010028661.1, on the reverse strand, counting down.
TTTGTTGCTTTGCAGCCTGAAATGAAGACACAGTGTTTCATTCAGCTGTATTTACTCAGTGCAACTTACAGCATTCAAAAGAAAGATAACACCAAAATGTCAGAATTTTTTTTGCTTTAATTACAGCCTGTTGGGATATGTCTCTACCAACTTTGCACATCTAGATGTTGCAATATTTGACCACTCTTTGCAGAACTGCTCAAGTTCAGTTAAATTTAATGGTGACCGTTTGTGGACTGCTGTCTTAAAGTCATTCCACAGATTCTCAATGGGGTTTAAGTCTGGGCTCTGACTAGGCCATGCAACTTTTTCTCCTTCAACCACTGTGTGGTCAGTTTTGCTGTGTGCTTTGGGTCATTGTCACGTTGGAAGGTAAATCTTCTTCCCTTAGACATCTTTCTGGCAGAGAGAAGCAAGTTTTCCTCAAGAATCTGACACTATTTTGCCCCATCATTTTTCCTTCTATCCTGACAAGTGCTCCAGTCCCTGCTGCAGAGAAACAACCCCATAACATGATATTACCAACTCCATGCTTTACTGTAAGAATGGTGTTATTTAGATGGTGAGCTGTAGTGGATTTTCACCATACATATCACTTGGCGTTGAGGCCATACAATTCCATTGTAGTCTCATCTGAACATAACACCTTTTTCCATGTGGCCTTAGAATCTTCAAGGTGCGTTTTGGCAAAGCTCAGTCGTGACTACATGTGGCCTTTCTTGAGGAGTGGCTTTTTTCTTGCAACCCTCCCATACAAGCCACATTTCTGGAGAATTTGTGATATTGTTGTCACATGCACACAATGACCACTCTTTGTCATGAATTCCTACAACTGTTTCAGAGTTGCTGTAGGCCTCTTGGTAGCCTCTCTGACTAGTTTCCTCCTGGCTCTTTCATCCAGTTTAGAGCGACGTCCTGACCCAGGGAGGGTCTGTGTTGTACCAAATACCTTCCACTTCTTAATAATGGACTTCACTGTGCTTCTAGGCACTGATAAAGCCTTTGAAATTGTTTTGGATCCATCTCCTGACTTGTGCCTGTCCAACACTTTATCCTGTCGCGCTTTTGACAATTCCTTGCCACCCATAGTTGATGGTTGTCTTCAGTTGCACTACCAAGGACTGAAATGCTTCAGGAAAAGCTTGATTCGTTGTTGAGCCAATCAAAATGACCATAGCTGATCACAGTTGAATGTCAATTGGTTTTGTGAGCTATTGAGAAGTTGATTACACCTGGTTAGGTTTACAAGTAATTTTTAGGAGGGGGCAATTCTTTTTCCAACTCAGTGATTCTACTTTTTAATTTGTAATTTTTTTCTGACAAGTTGGTATTATATCTTTCACTTGTACATACAGCTGAATGAAACAAAAACTGTCTGTCCTTTGTCATTTCAGAATGCAGAGCAACCTGTATGTACTAATGCTATAAAAACAGAAAATGAGACAGCACGGTCTTACCTCTGAGTTGATGAGAGCTTCAACACTTTCCTTAAGCTAGAGAAAAGAAAACGTTCTGATTAATAATACCAAACATACTTCATTAGCTCAAATAACAGATGTCACTTTGTTTCAAAGTAGGCAAACAACTACAAATTAGGGCTGTTCGATTATGAAAAAATCATAATCACAATTATTTTAATCAATATTGAAATCAGGATTATTTAAAACGATTACTCTTTGACTTTGGAAATTTGCATTTGTTGATTTTGAAAAACAGTGAAAGAATTGTGAAATCGGGAGCGACAGATGTAAGGCAAACTTAAGAGTCTCTTGCATTGGAATGCATTTTCTGACTTTGTTGATAACATATCTTATTTTCTATTTTGCCTGCAGGTTATTTGTGCGCACGATCACTGTACCTAATTAACTCTGCTGTAGAATCGCAAACAGCAGTTCAAACAAACTACTAAATAGAAGTAACTCCACGAAGCCTGGCTCTTCAGTCGGTAGAATAATTGTTCAAAAGTAATACTGTACATGGCTTTACAATAGAGCTGCACAAAATGCGTACTGCGATTAGATATGCACTCCAGAGCCCGTTTGCCTGGCAACAGTATAATGCCCGCAACACAAACTCGGATATTTCATTTCAAACTAATAACGCTAGTTTTTATTCATTGCAATAAAAATTGTGAATTGTAAAGCTAGTAAATTTTAACCAAATGCAATTGTATTGTGTGTGAAGAAATAATAACAGTATGTGATAGCAAAAACTGCACATTTAACATGGTTTTTATAACTGGTTATTAAAAAACATTAACAAATAAGTTGTACACAAATTGATTGAATATTTTGTCTATTTTTGTAATATTTTTGTCGCAATACGCATATTGTTACAGCCCTACTCTACACTACACCTGTGTGAATGAAACACAAAACGAGAACGTAATTAACTGCTCAATGACAGTGGTGAGTCGTTATATTTGTTGCGCATCTCTCAGTACCTCAAAGCAATCTAATACTGAAGATATACGTGTCAGTAAACAACGCTGCAAAGACAAATAAAATATCCTAAACAAGACTCACAAAGCTGATAAGCTAACCAATGAACAAAGTACCTGCATTGCTGTGAGGTAAACTCATGGAGCTGGCGCAATCTCATGCTATTGTTGTAATATATAAACTACTGTAGACCACAAAATGCAATGTACAAAATAATCGTTTTATCTCGATTACATTGTTTTTGTGATCGTTAGGAGTTGAAATTGAAATTGAAATCGTGATAGAAATTTGATTAATTGCACAGACCTACAACAAATATATTTGAAGTTTCAATAACATACAACAAAGTTTGTTGAAACATCAATTTGTGGGGTTTTACCAACAAAACTGTACATCCATTTCTGCCTCTGGCCAAGTATGCCTAATAATAATTAAAAACAAGAAATTCATGCAACTCACAGCCACACAGAATGCTAAGCGATTACTTTGATGATTCGGCAGTCAAGCAAAGACAAAATGACCACCATTAGATTAGGAATATACACTCATAGGCCACTTCATCACATACACCTGTTCAACTGCTATTTAAGAAAATATATCTAATCAGCCAATCACGTGGCAACAAGTCAATGCATTCAGCAGTGGTGGAAAGAGTACTGAAAATCTGTACTAAAGTACAAGTACTGTTACATTACTGAAATACTACAATTACAACTACTGATGTTAAAAAAGTAATTAAGTAAAAGTACAAAGTATTATTCTCAAACTACTCAGAGTACTAGTTACTTTTTAACAGATGACATTTAATGCATCAACAAAAAACATTCAATCTGAAAGGGGATTATATAAATTGGTCATTAAATGTTTAGCATAATGCGAAAGAGTGGTACATTATTACAATTGTATTGAAATTGGTTGTCCGCAAACTAGCTAGTTCTGTCCTAACTGAATCCCAGGCTAATGACACATTCTCCCAGGTGCAGCCATGGGCACTCGTCCTGCGTATTTTTGTCCTCATTTCCAATGTTCTCAATGTTGTTGTCTGTCCTCTGACACTATTTGGTTTCGAAATGACTTAGGACTCATGGGGGGGGGGTGCCTTAAAATGTTGTTATAAAAGTTTGTAAAACAAATGGCCACTGGATTGAATAATGATATCTGAAAAGACTGTACCTACTTGGTAGAAGTTTTACTTTGTTTCAAAGTAGTCAATCCATTAACCAAACCAAAATCTTTGGGAAAACATTTAATACACCTTTGTCTAGGACAGGGCCATACACAGACATTTTCATTGGCATGTTATTGCTTTGATTATTTAGTTAACCTACAACATGAATATATTAAGATATGAACGATGACTTATGAGCTAATCGTCTATTTGTTTGTTATGCTACAGTACATAGGCTATTGTATTATTTGGGTATTATGTTTAATTTGATTTGGGTTCATTAAGATGTTTTAATGTTATGGGTCATTTCGAAGCAGGAAACGTAGCAAAATCTAATGACAACTATTCAGCAAAACTGCTTTGAACCTAAAAGCCCTGTACTTGGCTGGGCTTTAGTTGGCTCACATATACTAAATAGGCTGATCTGAGCTGGGCTGTACAGTACATGGCTGGACTGGGTTGAGCTGTGGTCAGCTGGCCTTTTTAACTGTACTCTATGGTGCAAAATACTGTTTAAATTATGGTAAAACCATTGGCTATATTAAATACATTTTCCTGAAGACATCTGTTAATAATCAATGTTCACTAAGCCCATCTACAATTTACCCCAACAACAGCTAATTTGTCATAAGCACAATTTTTCCTTAAAAGAAGTTGATGAGCTTTCCTTTTCCTCTTCCACTCCATAATTAGCTTCCTTCCTATCTATCTTACCAAGCTCTCATGTACACACTCATTCATGCTCAAATCAAATTAACTGTAATCAACTCACAGACTTGAAGACCCGTCATCATTAACTGGGCAAGTAGGTTGTTAAAGCTAGCTTTGAATAACTAGTCTAGCTGCTAGGTCTGCTGTAGTGATGGACATTCTGAATCACTATACTGAACTGAATCATTCAGTTAATTTAACAAAAGATTATTGTCTTGACTCACTGAATCATTTAATTAACCTTTTTATTCTCCTGCTTAATTCTATAATAACACTAAAATATAATGTTTCCAGCGCACAAAAACAGATTAACCATAGTTTCTTCCAAAATAAGCAAATTCTTTAGTCTATAAAGTAAACCTTTGTCAACTTAAGTTATGCCCATCATTACCTTTGACTTTTGATATAATAACAAAAATGATAATTGTACTATAAGTAATTATGGAGAGATCAACATAATCAAATCACTTACAGGATTATCATTCATGATTTCAGTCTGTGTGGAGTTTCGGTTTGCCGCGTTCAGCTATGTGTGTGCGCGAGCAGTATGACAGTCGTCTGTGATGCTGGATTAGAACTCACTCGGATTGGCTGCCCTGATTGCTGTTTTTCATTGTCCCATTTGCGATTGGGTGAAAAAAAATCAGTTAACATTTGGATATAAATAAATTTAGGTCTACTCTGTAGTGAATTGTGATTTAAAAAGTAACAAAGTACTTTACATAGTGAAATGCCTACTTAAGAGTAAAATTACAGACTTGAAAAAAACTCATGAAACTACAAGCACCCGAAAAACATAATTACAGTAACGGGAGTAGTTGTAATTCGTTACTTCCACCACTCCCATTCAGGCATGTAAACATGTTGAAGAGTATCAACTGAAGTTCAAACCAAGCAGCAGAATGGGAAAACGGGTGATGTAAGTGAATTTGAATGTGGAATGGTTGTTGGTGCCAGACAGGCAGGTTTGAGTATTTCAGAAAACGTTGACCTACAGCCCAACCATATCTAGGGTTTAAAGAGAATGGCACTAAAGTGAAAATATACAGTGAGTGGCATTTTCATAGAAATTAAATCTATAGAAGCCTCATTAAACTGTTTTGCTTGGTCATTCAATTAGTACACAAAAAAATGGCGACTGTCGTTAGTTGTCACGGTAACAACATGTGAATCGGTTTAATGCGGAAATAGGCCGCTAGATCTTTGCAATGGAATGGTACATGTAAAAATGGCTGCCACTCTGACCTTTCTGCCTCATTTATTTGCATTGGAATGGCACTTCTAATCATTCAATTTCTATCAGCAGTTCTCTGGACAAAAATGCCTTGTTGATGGCAGATGTCAGAGGAGAATGGCCAGGCTGGTTAGAGCTGAAAACGGCAACAGCGATACTGCGATCGGAAATGTGTCCGATATTGGCCAAAAATACAGGATCGGGTCTCGGCATATGGAGCCTATGTAATGATCCGTTACCATGTCCTAATAAGGTGCAGGAAAAAGTCATTGTCGTGACGACCCAGCTAGCATAGAGCTGGCGGGACACAGGCGGACCAGCAGAGGCAGAGCTGGTGGTCCGCCAGGCGGTTTGCTCATCATTTAGCCAGCGGTCCATTGCCGGCCAAGAGGTCCACCGGCAGGTGAACAGCGTTTTAGACCTTGAAAAATAGTCTTAAGTAAAAAAAGACAAGCTTTTTTCTTTAATATATATTTCAGAACTGAATTCAATTTTGAATTTTAAAATAAACTTAGCTGTGTTTGTATTGTATTTGAATGTTGTTGTAACCAAATTTGTAAATAGTTTAAAATATTTTTCATTAGATAGATATCTAGAACATAAGCCTAGCCTAGGATATAGCTCGTATACTCAGCCGATGGACTGGAGCAACAGTATGAGTGCGTAGGATTCCCAGAGGACCTCTGTCTAAAACTCTGCTAACCCGCCGGAAGACCGCTCATTCGCCAACACTCCCGCTGGCGGACCACCCGTTAAACGATGAGCAACAAGCAAGCGGACCATCAGCTGTAACCGCCGGTGGTCCGCCAGCTCCATGTTTGCTGGGGAGTCATTCAGAACAAACAAAGTTAACCATTATTGTACGTGTCCTTACTGCATTAATAATAAATAGTGGTGTAATGTTTCCAGAAAAATTAGAATGCGTCCAAAACGGCCAAAATCACTTTCAAGCGGTGGCGTAAAAAAATTATTTAGGTGAACATGTAACCTATTTTTACATGTATTTCCTCTGCCACGGTATTTAGCCTACAATACGTTTACATTTTAAGATTTTAGTTTGATTTTAATGTGAAAGCATCAAAGGTTAAAAAAAAGAAATACAGAAAAGTTATAAATTGAATTTATTGTCCTGGCTAATCAACCAGGGAGGGAAAATATGAGAGTTCTTTTTGACAGTGTGCGCTACATAGCGTCCCTTAGTCTAATCTGCAGCCACTGTGGCTTTTGAATTGCAAAACGTAAAATACTTTTATTATTTCTTATTACTTCAAGCATTTCTTGTCTTGGATTTGACAAAAATGGCAAGCTTGAGGTGCAGATATAATTGTGTTTAGCAGAACTAATCAGTGAGAAATCTAAATTTCCGAGCTTGACAAAAGGTGCCATGTAGTGTAAAATGATGAGTGCATGACGGTTACTAGCTTGACCGGTAACAAGTAAAACTTCGCTAACGATAAAAGTGTATTGCACTGAGAAATACGCTGTTCTTCAAAATAATATTTTCAACAAACAATAATAGGCATCTTGTCCGTAATAGCGTCATAATTTAGCCTAAATAAATGCCATGATATTTGTTCCTGAGAATATATTGTATTCCAACCTCATGCAATCATATTCAGAAGCATATTTTCTGCTTATTATCACCGGTAAATTGAGTGGAATGTTGTTTGATTCATATATCCTACTGCACTATTCTTTGGGTGGGCTTTAATGTCAATCTGGGTGCTATCTACAGTATTCATCTGATCGTTTTTGGAAGGCTTATATGTAACGTAATTTAAACAAACTCGTTAAGATTCCGACCTTTTGAACAATTTGCGCAATAATGTATGGAAAAAGAATGACACTCGTACTGTATGGTCATACTGAATACTGCCCCTAGCACTAACCCAATGAGTTTTTTTTACTATAAAATACTTTAATTTTATTTTTTACGTCAAAATGAAGTCTGCTGAGCCACTAGCTTTTCAAAAGTGTTTAGCCTACTGTTTGAATTCCGATGGTCTCTATAATAATTCAACAATGGTTTACACGTCTAGAATTAAACACGTGACATTAGTTTAAATTACTAACTTGTGTCTAAAATACACACAAAAAAATGTATTTTTTGAGGTCAAAACAAAGTCCACTTGTAAATGAGACCCTGGTCTCAATGTGGTTTTTCCTGGTAAATAAAAAAATATTAATTCGGATCTGATGAGTAGAAATGGGCCGATACCGATACAAGTACTTGGCATCGGGC
>JACXGM010028660.1:0-13963 GCA_016801145.1 Umbra pygmaea | reverse complement strand
ATGTGAAATGGGGACGGAGGGAAGGATGTGAAATGGGGACGGAGGGAAGGATGTGAAATGGGGACGGAGGGCCATGGTGTGAAATGGGGACGAAGGGCCATGTTGTGAAATGGGGACAGAGGAAATGTTGTGAAGTGGGGACGGAGGGAAGGTTGTGATTTGGGGACAGAGGGAATGTTGTGAAATGGGGACGGAGAGCCAGGTTGTGAAATGGGGACGGAGGGCCAGGGTGCTGGGACGATGGATTTGTAGGGATCTACATCACCATTTTTATCAACATCTTAGTCAATGACTAACCTTGGAGATTTATTCCACAGAAAAATCATAAATATACTGTTATTTTAATACTGTACATGCTACGAACGCTAATTACAGCCTAGTAAAAACAAATAAAACAAGAAATGGATCAATGCAATAAAATGAGACACCAGTGTCATATGACAATACAAATAGTAATATGTGCATTCTACAGAACAGGATACATTTGGTTCAGAAATTCCTTCCATCAAGTAGCATGTATCTTTTGAAAAGAGGCACAACTGCCGTACGTCACTGCTCCTCATGAATCCCCAGCAGGGTAGATGGTAGTAGGAGCTCCAATTGGTTTAAAAATACTATCATGCCTCATCAAAACATGATATAGAATAAAAGTGGACTCACCATAATATGTTCAAGTAGAGAATCTATTGCCACGATGTTGTCAAAGTATGTTCTGTTAGAGAGAGATAATAAAGTCCCTCATTTATGAATTCCCTTTTTTTTTTTAAAAGGACTGGTGTATCCTATTCTGTCCATTACTACAACCAGGAAGTGGAACTTACTTTGACACATCTAGAAGGAAGTCATTGAGCTCTGTCTGTTTTGCGAGGCCTCTGCACATCTGGGTAAACAACAACAACAAAATGTCAGAGCTTTTCCTATTGCAATAAAAGACTGCATCAAGTTGTGCTACCTTTATTTGTGAGGCTGATCTCATTTGCAACCATCACTGGTGATACTCTAAATGCTCCCTAAAGCTGGTGATACTCTAAACGCTCCCTAAAGCTAATGATACTCTAAATGCTCCCTAAAGCTAATGATACTCTAAAAGCTCCCTAAAGCTGGTGATACTCTAAACGCTCCCTAAAGCTGGTGATACTCTAAATGCTCCCTAAAGCTGGTGATACTCTAAATGCTCCCTAAAGCTGTCTTCGTTTCAACCAACGTTTCTAAATAATGATGCCCTCTGCTTGATATCATTATCAGCATAACATTCTTAGTAAGCAGAGTACGGGGATATTTTACATATACTATAAATCCAGAGGTAGTTGGACACCTGATCACACTCATATGAGCTTATTGGACATACGTAAACCATGGACATTAATATGGAGTTGGGCCCACTTTTGCAATGGTTGACATTGATTCCATGCAACTGAAATATATTTTTTGTTACAAACGTTTTTAATCTACTACATATTACTGCCTTCAAAAACAAACAAAAAATTACAATAGTCTGTCTGATATAGAATTAGAGGTAAAATATATCTGGACAAATAGGCCGGGAGCCAGGTCCACTCCTCAGGATGTTTTTTGCTACCTTTTTTCACTATTATTTCCTATTATCTTATACCTTGGGCCATCACAAGTTGATAATGACCACCCCCAACTTGGCCCTGTTTGGTCTCAGGGGCCAAAAAACATCTTTTTTGAGAAATGCTTTTGGCGGAATGATACAATTGTGAATATTAAGGTACTGGAGCTACATAAATGGTCATATGACCCTAAATTTTAGCATGGTGTATCCTGACACATAGAGAAAACTTAAAAAAAATGATTCTGGGGATTGCTGCCTTTTTGCTGTCAAATATTACCCTGAACATACCCCAAAAGACAAAAAAATGGCTGTCCGCCTGACAAATTCTCATCAAAAGTGATCATTTTCAACATTTTTATTATGCATATCACTGAATCAAATGTACATGGAAAACTTCCCATGTTTATTAGCTTCCATTTAAGTCCAAGGTGACCTTTCTATCTAGAGGATTAAAGCTGGTATAACCAAAGTTCTCTACTGCTTCTCAAATCGGAGAAAACAGAACTTTCAAGCATTACCATTCCATGTGGGATTAGGCATATTTTTTGCAAATGAACAATACCTTAAACAAGAGTTGAGACATGACTTATGTACTGCTATGATATATGACGTCAACTGCATGAAAAGTGAGTATTGTTATGCCCCTAGGTGGACTGGGGTCAGGGTGTAAGATATAACAATGGTTACACACATAAACACACTAACCAACCAACATACTAATACAAATATCTGAAGTGAAAGCTCTGTTACAAAAATATGTTGTTGTGTATCATTGCACATTTTTAAGTGGTTATATGGAGATTTCTTAGTGGGTATACTGCGTATACCTGCGTATCACTTAGACTACACCACTGCACTAACCAACCAACACCCTAACCCTTCATGTCACATCCTGAAGTTTTTCAGCAAAGACAATTTGAAGGTAAGTTGATCTATTTTTCTGGTTTTAGAAAGATATTGATTCTATTGGGAGATTAGTGTCCTATATTTTTCTACATGTAAGGCGCCCACTCTACATCTAGATTGATAACATTAGCTAGTTAACTTTGTTTGTTAGCTAGCATAGCCAGCCAAATATAGCTAGATAGTGAGAGCAGGAGTGGGAGAGAAATTATGGTGTGTGTGTGTGTGTGTGTGTGGGCACGTGCAAGTGTGCGTGTGTGCGTAATATGCCACTGTTATAAATATACAGATTTTATGATGGTTGTCATAAGGCCTGCACACTTTTTAATCACGATCACGATTTTGGCTTCCCAAGATCAAATTTGCGTGATCGAGTGATATTTAACCCTTCAAAGATGCACAATTATCTCGCACATGCTAGCAACTAAGTCTTGGTACCATTGAAAAGCAGAAGATCAGATGAAAATAATGAGTGGTGGATCATCCCTGTGGTTTACTCACAGCCGGAGCTATGCGCCTAAACATTAGGTCATGTTTTTTAGATGGTCGTTTTTTTTACTAAACACATTACAGACAGGAAGTAGGAAGCGAAAATAAAAAAATAACAACTCTGCAATGATGCAGGACATCATCCTGCACAAGACCAACAATTTTTGGAAGAGAAAATAGTAGCAATTTAAAAAATGTATAGACATATAGTGAAAAATGGGTGCTGTATTTTAAAGTTGACTTCTTTGTATGGCCTCCAAGGTTTGCAAACTGGTCCAGGAGACCAGGAGGCTTGACAATATACACTGAAAAGCCTTATTCATCATGCTTTTACACATATTGTAAAAAAACAAGAAAATATACATACGTTCTTTAGTTTTTTAATTTATTCTTTAAGGAGGTTCAATGAATGTTGGTGAATAAGAGGAACCCTTTAATTTTGATGCACATATTTGTACATTAGCGGGAATGTAGCACAATTAGGATGTGAAAGCACTTCTAATTAGCCTATGTGACAATAAAATTTGTTTTGGTTAAAATCAATAAATTATTGTGATAATTAATCCTGATCTCAATATTGGTATAAATAATTGAAATAATCATTTTGGTCATAATCGTGCAGCGCTAGTTGTCATCAATGTACACTGCTCAAAAAAATAAAGGGAACACTAAGATAACACATCATAGATCTGAATGAATGATCTAATCGTATGAAATACTTTCGTCTTTACATAGTTGAATGTGCAACAAACAAAATCACACAAAAATGACCAATGGAAATCAAATTTATCAACCCATGGAGGTCTGGATATGGAGTCACACTCAAGTGGAAAACCACACTACAGGATGATCCAACTTTGATGTAATGTCCTTAAAACTAGTCAAAATGAGGCTCAGTAGTGTGTGTGGCCTCCACGTGCCTGTATGACCTCCCTACAACGCCTGGGCATGCTCCTGTTGAGGTGGCGTATGGTCTCCTGAGGGATGTCCTCCCAGACCTGGACTAAAGCATCCACCAACTCCTGGACAGTCTGTGGTGTAACGTGGCATTGGTGGATGGAGCGAGACATGATGTCCCAGATGTGCTCAATCAGATTCAGGTCTTGGGAATGGGTGGGCCAGTCCATAGCATCAATGCCTTCCTCTTGCAGGAACTGCTGACACACTCTAACCACATGAGGTCTAGCATTGTCTTGCATTAGGAGGAACCCAGGTCCAACCGCACCAGCATATGGCCTCACAAGGGGTCTGAGGATCTCATATCGGTACCTAATGGCAGTCAGGCTACCTCTGGCGAGCACATGGAGGGCTGTGCAGCCCCCCAAAGAAATGCCACCCCACACCATTACTGACCCACCGCCAAACCGGTCATGCTGGAGGATGTTGCAGGCAGCAGAACGTTCTCCACGACTGTCACATGTGCTCAGTGTGAACCTGCTTTCATCTGTGAAGAGCACAGGGCCCAGTGGCGATTTTGCCAATTTTGTATCCATCCAATGAAGATTCCCTATTCAGAATTCAAAGTTTATTCAGCTCTTTGCTGAAGTGGGGAACTTTTGGGAGCTCAATGAACAGATTCTCAGCGGTGTTCAAGAGTCCACCTGTCACCTCAATGGTTTCAATTGTCAAATCAAGAAGGTTGATGAGGCAAGAAAGATGAAAGTCAAGAAGTTGTGTGGCTCAAGCCTTGAGCCCTCAACAGGTTCTCTCCGTTGACCTCTCAACCTTCCCACCTTGCAATAGGGTCCTCTTACATCACATGAAAAGAGTAAACATTCACGTATGCATCTGGAAGAGGGCTCATGAGCACTACGTGTACACCCCAAGCCCTCTCAACCATGGATTTCACACAAACACAGAGACAGGCAAGCTAGACCCACAATGGTTTGAGGGTGACGTCATCCCCAATGGTGGAGTTCTGTTTTCTCCGATTTGAGGTGCAGTAGAGAACTTTGGTTATACCAGCTGTAATCCTGTAGATAGAAAGGTCACCTTGGATTTAAATGGAAGCTTATAACCTTGTGGGGTTTTCCATGTACATTTGATTCAGTGATATGCATAATAAAATGCTTGAAAATGATCACTTTTGATGACAATTTGTCAGGCGGACAGACGTTTTTTAGTATTTTGGGGTATGTTGAGGGTAATATTTGACAGGCAAAAAGGCAGCAATCCCCAGAATATTTTTTCTGTTAGTTTCCCCTATGTGTCAGGATATACCATGCAACATTTTAGGGTCATTTGAACATTTATGTAGCTGCAGGACCTTAATATTCACAATTACATAATTCCGCCAAAAACATCTTGTGGGGTGTACTGCTAGCCGACTACCAGCAACAACTGTTCATGTGAGTAAAACAACAGGTCGTAAAGAAGTCCCTTTGGGGGATGCAGAAATGATTAGGGTCAGACCCAATGCTGGGCCAGTCACAGTGAAGTTTAGGTTGAAGCAAACAGAGAGAACAGACGACACAAACACTAATGGCCGGTATCAAGCCTTTACTGTACGAAATACCTGCTATGTGAGGGAAGGTCCATGACACATTAGTTAAGTGGAACTAACATCAATAAATTCTAGATAACACAGAGCCTGTAATTGATCTTCCCTTTCAAAGCCATGGATATAATTTAATATTTCATAAAGCTAGAAATCTATTAATTTGCTGGTAGCACATTTTCAAATTCCAATATAAGGAACCAAGTTTATAAGCTAGTAATGCCACAGCCTAAAAGGCATCATTTATATCAAAGAAGCACTGGTGCACGCCCATTGAGAAACACTGTTGAAGCACAACGCGACATGAAATTGAAATTACTGTTCAAATGGTAAAATAAAAGCACTGCAAAGTGTACAAAATCACTGTGTAATCTGAATAATTCAGATTTTTAAGATACTAAGAAATACAGTTTGTGCAGGATTTGTAAGTTGGTCACATAGTTCTGTTCTGACTGTGCGAAATTCTACACATTGCCCCTTTAATGTGAGACAAAGGTAACAGGCCGTCGTATGGCTCAGAGGATAGGGAGTCAAATTTAAAATGTAAATATGAAAAACAAAAACTTTCAAAGTTTTCAATTGCTTTAAACTAAGATAGTAGTGGAATGAACATTGATTCAGTGAATTATGCTTTGCATTTTACAGAATTATAAAACAATGGAAACATAAATGCTGATTGGTTGATAGCCATCCAATACATTTTTATTGTTCTAATTTAGTTGGTAACTGGTTGATAATAGCAATAAGGCATCACACTGCCAATATACCGGTACCATAGCTAAGCACTGTATACAGGCACTGTGTGATATATATTTAATATCTACAAACAGTTCTTAGCTGTCTTATATTGGTCATACACTACCCCCTCATGCTCACAGAGAATTATAATACCAAACAAGCAATTATGAATGTTAAGAGTGTGTTATTAAACATTTCTAACCAAATACACAATCTACTTATTTCAAATATTTCTTAACTTAAGTAATCCAGTCCTCACCTGTACTTGGTGAATAGCTACGGAAGCCCATGCTAAATTTGCTGTTGCAACCTTTAACACAAGGAGAAAAATCATAATTATTAATGAATTTGACCTGAAAGAGGTTAATTTAAGATCTTTTCTTTAAATGTGAAGGTCTTATCATGACAAATACAGAAATGAAGCCACACAAACATTCCACTATAAAATAACAGTCAAGGTATACGTTTTAATAATGGAAGGATCTAGTAAAAAAGCAACAAAATAACAGCATGTTCCCTTCAACCTGAGTGAATATTTCTGATCACTGAGCATGTTAATCACCCCCGCTTATTTGCACACTGACGCTTCATTGTCTCTGTTCCACCCCAATGACAATATTTGCACATTACCATTTGCACAGTCAGTAACAGTCATGCAACTTCTTCTTTACTGCTCCGCTGCAAGTGCGTATTTATTGACCTACCTCTCTAACCTACCGCTCATTTGCACACAATGTGTATAGAGTTCAACTGTTTATTTGGAGTATTTAGTATTTTGTGTATTACTTCATGTTGCCTTTTGCACTGTTAGACCTTATGTTTGTCAGGTCGCTGTTACAAATGAGAATCAGTTCTTAATTGGCCCACCTGGTAGAATAAAGGTGAAAAACCTAAAATATTTGAGGCTTCATATTGATTCTGCAACTAAAGGTGTTTATATTTGACAGTAGTGATATTCATGAATAGACCGTACTGAAATAAGGGAGCGATTGCAGAAGTCATCATTCAGAGCAGTTAGTCCGTTAAATTAGCCTTCCTTTGAACTAGTTACTTTAATGATTTCAATTGTATAATTTGACAGCTGACAAAGTTAAAACAAATGGCTTTTTAATATTGAAAAACAAACATTTCCACAGCAAATTGTAAAAGAAAGTTAGGAAAAAAATGATGTGTACATCATACGAATGTTCTAATAATGTGATTAGCCGCACAACCTTTTTGGGTTCCAGGTAGAATCCTTTGTGAAAAGGGTTCTATGGAACCAAAAAGGTTCTAGCTTAAATAAAAAAAGGGTTCTTCAAAGGTTCCTTCTAAAGGGCAGATGAAGAAACCAGGTGAAGACAGAGGATGAAGTAACAAGTTGAAGAAACTGAATGAAGAAACCGGATGAAGAAACCGGGTGAAGAAACCGGGTGAAGAAACCGGGTGAAGAAACCGGGTGAAGAAACCGGGTGAAGAAACCGGATGAAGAAACCGGATGAAGAAACCGGATGAAGAAACCGGGTGAAGAAACCGGGTGAAGAAACCGGGTAAAGAAACCGGGTGAAGAAACCGGGTGAAGAAACCGGGTGAAGAAACTGGATGAAGTAACAGGATGAATGAAACTGGGTGAAGAAACCGGGTGAAGAAACCGGGTGAAGAAACCGGGTGAAGAAACCGGGTGAAGTAACAAGTTGAAGAAACGGGATGAAGAAACGGGATGAAGAAACGGGATGAAGAAACGGGATGAAGAAACTGGATGAAGAAACTGGATGAAGAAACTGGATGAAGAAACTGGATGAAGAAACCTTTAATTTCAGTTTTGTTATCATATTGCCAGGGCAGTAAAGGAAACATTGCCTGTGTATGGTGCAGTCTTTTGATTGGGAGGTTAAACGGGAGTCCTCTCTGGTCACCTAAGATCCCTCTCCACTTATCCTAGTAGTAAAGGTGTAACCCTGGGGTCTGAGCCACATTTCCATTCTGACCCTCATACTGTATCATCATGGACATCTGATCATTTCCAGCTTGCAGTTGACTCAATCAATCCCTCCCCTACGTAACCAAAATATAGCCATTAAAGAAGTGCTAAAGTTAGTACTATAGTTAACCTCCTGCTAAAAGTTGAATTATGTATGTAAATATGATCAATTCATTGGTCAAACAGGTGCATAGCTATGCATCTAGCTATGCATCTAGCTATGCATCTAGCTATGCATCTAGCTATGCATCTAGCTATGCATCTAGCTATGCATCTAGCTATGCATCTAGCTATGCATCTAGCTATGCATCTAGCTATGCATGGATACATGTCTGTACCTCTTGGTGGCTGAAGTTGAAGGGCTCATGGCCCGAGTGTCGCTGCAGCTCCAAAACGGCCATGAGGTCACCACTGGCAGTAAGGACTGGGAGGCACAGGACAGAGTGAACACGGATCCCTGAGTCTGAGTCCTGACCTGTGCACTCGGGGAAACGCTCGTCCTAGATAGAGAGAAAAGCTAGAGGTCAGGGGTTAAAGGTCAGAGTGAGATAAAGGACTCTAGGGCCCAACAGATTATTTTAATACAGCACTGAGGAGTTACAACATTTTGAAGCACCCAGCTGTGTGGGACGATCTATTGGCTAGGGAAGGATCACATGACTCCACTGGGGTCGTCAGAATGTATCTGCTAATGAATTATAATTGGAAGCAAATGTTTATGAGGCATTAATACATCATGTTATTTGGGGGGAGGGGAGGTTTAACCCATTGGTCTCCGCTCCCAACTGGTCTTGTTAAATTCCCTTCATCCGGTTTCTTCATTAAATTCCCACTCGGCAGCTCCACAACTCCTTGGACAAGTGCAGGATGGTTCATCCAACCACACGTCACCGAGCCGGACGATTCTTTTCACACAGTTCATCCAACACGGAAGCCTTTAGTCAGCTCATGCACAGGATGATTATGTTCACCAACTATACTTCCGTGATTGGACTCACAGGACAACATGCAGACAAGGAGAGCCTGGAGAGTGCTGTGGCAAGGTAGATCATCCGACTGATCCATCCCTTATCCCAGGCATCACTATGCCAGAACTTAATCTCTATAGCTTTTCAAAGAAAACAGTTTAAATGCACTCCTTCAGTTTGTTTGTCAAAGAAAAAGGACTACTTCAAAGTGTAGATGGCCTCTTTGGATCTACTTTAGGTCTCAAAGATTCCATTGGAGTTATAACATTATGTTGATCTGGCACTTAATAAATTCTCCATGTCCTAGAAGCCTTTATGTCAGCAGTATTCACCTCTTACCCTAAAAGGTCTGGAGCCTGCTATAGTTCTTTTCTACCTTAACAATAATTGCACTTACATGGTGTATCAGGTCTAAATACATTCCACATTTGAGGCTTTAAGTGCCAGAGTTGAATAGGTCTGCTTTACGTGGTTTTTGATATCTGTTAGTAGGCTAATGTAGGTGTACGTCCCCGCTATAGTCTTCATTTAGGATATACAGTTTCATTATTCTACTCATTTAAAGCTGCAATGTAACATTCCATTCATTTGTCCTGGCGGTCCGAAATGTACATACTGTAGATTTATTTGAATTTTTAAAAATATTTTATATTTATATATTGTTTTACTGAACACAAGAATAATACAGAGACAATATAAGAAATTTCCAAAAATACACATTATTATTTTGTCATAAATATGCATTTGTTTCTAATTAGATATTGTGAAATGTTGATTTTTCTATTCTACTATTGTCTGTATTTGGTATTATTTATGCTTACCCCCGGATCCCAATATATGCTAGTTCCTAACGTTTACTAGTCCTAAAAAACACTTTGTATTTTTTTGTAGTTTTCGAAAAAGTTACATGCAGGTTTAACAAGAAAGTTGATTAAGAGGTAAATATTATATGCAGTACAGCAAAATCCTGGAATAAATGTTACAGGGCAATTAGGAAGAACTGTGTTTAGAACCAGGGACCTTTGGAAAGAAGTTAGCTCCCCAAACCACCTCGATGTCCCCACTTTTATCCTTCTGCATACAGAAAACAGTGAATGTGCTTGTTTTATCCAACAAAAACATTATGCTTATCATTTCATCTCTACAAGTCATTTTAAATGTGTAAATGATTAAATTACTTGTAGAGATGAAAGGATATGCATAATATTTTTGTTGGATAAAACAAGCTCATTCACAAGCTCATTTATATTGAGGTTCATCGATGTAACAAAAACATACCAGGATGCACATTTACATGCACCTTCCTCTACTGCTCTTTTCCAAAGGAGGAGAAACGTGTTAACAAAAACAACCCATTAAAGTACTTCAGTCGATGAGGAACAGAGGATAAAGTGGTTCCATTAGATCCTACAGCAGGAAAGTCTGAACTAGCTGTATTATAATTGTGTGTGTGTGTGTGTGTGTGTTCGGTTGAAGTAAAGTTAGCATTTTGTTAAAAGAAAAGCCTTTGCACATTAGTTTTGAATAAGGCATAACTGGGTGGTGTTTAAACCAGTCATGTGCTCTCCAGGGATAGCTGTTATCACACCGGGTCACGGGTCAGGAGGTCCCAGTCAAATAATATGAAATGAAACAGATACCATCTGAACCACATCCTTTCGACATGTCAACTGAACCTGCCTGCGGTGTCAGGAAGTGTGACTGTTGAATCTCACCCCTGTGACGTCTTCTACCAGCAGTGTTTGGCACGTAGTGGCAACGTGAGAGGCGATAGTGGTCCCAGGCTTGATGGGAGCGGCGGGAGTAAGCGTCGGAGCGCTGTCCCTAACCCCCATCGGTTTAAACAAACATAAACTCTTATGGATGAGAAAAACAGGGACAGATAGAGTGATGGAGAGACAGAGCTGGTTATAAGTCAGTTCAAATGCATTTGACATTTTAGAAATTAGGCAGACTTACTGATCCGGAACCAGGGAAGGTTTCTTATCCAAACACATAAACACCTAACTAATACTAATAACCACCCAGTAAAACAAGCACAGACTCTGGAACACACTTCCCATTCCCAGAGAACATGTGCAGAAGCTGTTGAAAATATTATGTTCTGGTTGAAATCCCTTTAAATAGAGGTTGAAAATAAGTCATTCTGCTTGAAAAGATGTTGAACAGACGATGAAAATACATATTTCAAAATATTTTACTCAGTGGGTTTAGGGTGTGATCAGAAATAATGAATAAGCACATTTCGAGGATAAATAATTCAACCTTGTCAAGATCTCAAGACTAGACCAGCCGAGCTCAGAGTAGTGGATCTGTAATAATTGTCCAGGTGTGTTTGTGATGATGAGTGGAGCTATTCAGTGCTGATTGTGTTTAATGGCCAAAAGAGAAAAGTTGGAGAGAATAATAAATGGGGGTGTCACTTACATTGTTGCATTCTCCCAGGAAGTAAAGTGCAAACGCATCTGCTTTTGTGGCTGTTGAAAGAAAAGATGTGTTATAGTTACAATATTTTCATTTCTTACAATGAGGCATGTGGTGGTATGGTATTTGGTGTGATATATGGTGTGGTATATGGTGTGGTATATGGTGTGGTATTTGGTGTGGTATTTGGTGTGGTATTTGGTGTGGTATTTGGTGTGGTATTTGGTGTGGTATTTGGTGTGGTATTTGGTGTGGTATATGGTGTGGTGTATGGTGTGGTATATGGTGTGGTGTATGGTGTGGTATGTGGTGTGGTATGTGGTGTGGTATATGGTGTGGTATATGGTGTGGTATATGGTGTGGTATATGGTGTGGTATATGCCCAATATATCAAAGATAAGAGCTGTTCTTAGGCACACATTTTTGCAAAGTGCCTGCAAACAACGCTTAGCAGTGGAATGTCGGCAGGAGAACAAAATACCACATTGAAGATGTCTTATTGCTATTATAAACCTGTTTCTAACACAATTACAGCCGGACAAATGACATACGGTCACTTGTAAATCGGGTGTTTCAATCCTGGGTGCATATATATTTTTTTGCGAATATTGCCAAAATACCACGGTTAAGCACTGGGTCCAAGCACTCCGCTCACAAATGCTTTGTGCTTATGAACAGCCTGTAACTGTGGGAACAGTGGCCATATACCCCACCCCCGGTACCTTATTATTTAAATATAACATGACTATCATCAGCCAATTAACAGGGAGGATTTGAACCACCTGGTTTGTACACTGCTCAAAAAAACAATGGAACACATAATCATCACAGGATAACACCAAGTCACTTAAATGTCAGGGATATCAATCTGTCCAGTTAGGAAGCATAAGCAATTGTGAAACAATGTCTTCTGTTTTGGTGTAAATGTAAGTGACAACAGGTGTACCGGAGAGGCAACAGCAAGACAACCCCCAACAAATTAATGGTTATGCAGGTGGTTAGCCACAGACAATTGCTCTCTCGTAAAATCTTCCTGACAGATTCTTCTCTAGCTTTGTGTTTTGGTAGTGTCCAGTTCCTCCAGGATGGCACATCCCTATGTGCTGTTGCAAGAAGGTTTGCCGTGTCTCCCAGTACAGTCTCAAGAGCATGGAGGAGCTACCAGATAATAGGCTTTTACATGAGAAGAACTGGACAGGGCCGTAAAAGGGCATCAACCCAGCAGCAGGTCCGGTATCTGCTCCTTTGTCGAGAAGAGACAGGAGGAGCAGTGCCAGAGCCCTACAAAATGACCTAGAGCAGGCTACTGGTGTGCAGGTTTCTGACCAAACTGTCATGACGGTGACATGAAGGCCCAACTTCCTCTAGTGGAACCTGTGCTCACAGCCGTGATGCCCTGGTGAAAACTATGCTGCCTGCAACATCATCCAGCATGACCAGTTTTACGCTGGTGCAGTGGGCCCTCGGTTCCTCCTGGTGCAGGACAATGCCCGGCCTCATGTGGCCAGACTGTGTAGGCAGTTCTTGGATATTAAAGCTATAGGTGCCATTGACTGGCCCTCACGTTCCCCAGACCTGAATTCAATTGAGAACATATGTTCGGTGCATCTGACACCGCCAAGTTCCACCAAAGATTGTCTAGGAGCTCACTAATGCCCTGATCCAGGTCTGGGAGGAGATCCCCCAGGACACCATCCACCGTCTCATCAGGAGCATGCCCAGATATTGTTGGGACTGCACACTACTGAGTCGTTATGAGCTGTTGTGATGAAATTCACCCAAGTTGGAACAGCCTGTGATTTCAATTGTTTACTCAAAATTTGAGTTTGAATCCAGCCCTTAACCGGTTGGTGATTTTGGTTTCCATTGACCGTTGTTACATCATTTTGTTCTAAACTAATTACACAGTGTACAGTAAAGTCTTTAATATGTTTCTGTCATCGAGACCCGATGTGTGATTTGAGTCTTCCCTTCCAATCTTCAGAAGAGTGTATTTACAGTACATTATCCATAGCAACTTACAGTAGGAAATGTAAACTGTTTTTAATTTGCAATAGTGTTGCCCAGTGGGAAACTAAGCCACATCCTGGATGTTCTATGCAGATCTAGAGTGTACAGCAAGATGCAGATGGTGTGTGTGTGCTGTGTGTGTGTGTTTGGGTAAGGTGTTGTTTGATTTGTGTTTGTCATATTGTGGTTTTATGTGTTATGTTGTGTGTCAGTGCATGTGTGTGTGGTACAGGGTGAGCAATGCAAAGCATGTCACATCTAATCCGCTCACGCCTCGTCAGGATACTGTGGTACGACAACGCGTCTCACACACACACACACACACACACACACACACACACACACACACACACACACACACACACACACACACACACACACACACACACACACACACA
>JACXGM010028659.1:0-14027 GCA_016801145.1 Umbra pygmaea | reverse complement strand
TCAGGTTGATGGTAATCAACTGTAGTGTCTGGATGAGTTATGAATGAGACTGATCAGGTTGATGGTAATCAACTGTAGTGTCTGGATGAGTTATGAATGAGACTGATCAGGTTGATGGTAATCAACTGTAGTGTCTGGATGAGTTATGAATGAGACTGCTCAGGTTGATGGTAATCAACTGTAGTGTCTGGATGAGTTATGAATGAGACTGATCAGGTTGTTGGTAATCAACTGTAGTGTCTGGATGAGTTGTAAATGAGACTGCTCAGGTTGTTGGTAATCAACTGTAGTGTCTGGATGAGTTGTGAATGAGACTGCTCAGGTTGTTGGTAATCAACTGTAGTGTCTGGATGAGTTGTAAATGAGACTGATCAGGTTGTTGGTAATCAACTGTAGTGTCTGGATGAGTTGTAAATGAGACTGCTCATTACAGAATACAAAAAAGTGTTATGTTAGAACCGTCACAGGACACTCAGACCATTTTGTGTTACAGCATTCCCTAATGTCATTGGTGCGCTTGGACTGCACACAGATCCACATTAAATGCCCCTCAGGGGCCCATGAGGGAGATTATGTCAGTAGAAAATCTTTCCACAGTATCAATGTTCAGGTAAAAATGATTTAGTTACTGTCAACTAGCCAAAATGTGTGCATTAAATGTATACTGAATAGGCAACACCGCATTGTGTCAGATCTGTGATGCTGCCTGCATCTTCACTAATGTAGAGGCAAAGTGGCCTGGGTCTGTCCATGACTCCTGAGTGTTTAGTTCCAGCATCTATCACATTTCACTGATAAACACAAGTGTGTCAAAGGTTTTACTTGCGTTCTGCTGGGAGACGAGGGTTATGGCTGTGAGACGTACCTTCTCACTGCTCTTGCAGACCCTTAGACAGCAAGGATACAATCTTGCCCATGCAAGAACAAGGGCCTGACCTGAGATGGCATTTGGCTTTCTCAAGTCACGTTTTCAGTGTCTTCACCACCTGAGGGTCCCCCCAGACAGGGCCTGTGACATCACTGTAGCCTGCACTGTCTTAATATTGTCTGTCTGAGGAAGGAAAGGGGTCCTGCACTGGCACCGGAGATTGAGTGGGACGGGCAGGAGATTTTTTAAGGCAAAACAAGGTCAGGCAGTCCAAAAATGCCCATTTAAATGCTTTATTGTGTTTGATGTGCAGTCCTGGAAATTGTACCCTGTATGAAGAGGGCAGTTTCTACCTTGGTTTACAACAAGGGCCATTTCCTCACCGGGGGTGAACTCTGGAGCTGGTGCCCCCCCCCCCCGGTGCCAGACAAATGAGCCTTCGTCCTAACTGCTAAAATTATTAAGCCACGATGAGCGGATCGACACAAGTCAAGCTGCGCTTTTTAGTTATCCTGGATTTCTTTATTCTACTTTTGTGCAATACCCCCCTGATTTGTAGTTACACACATCACAAAACATTTACATTTGCCAAGTACACAGACGGACCAAATCTGTTTGCTTTGGACCTACATAACTTTTCCTAAACTGTACAAATATCTATCAAATAATAATGGACAACACTATTGTGGAAAAAGTTTCACAGACTGCATAGCTAAGTGCTATGCATTTACTAATCGGTCAGAAAGTGACACACCATGCTCAATATAGAACGAGCTTCTGTTGGGGTCGATGTTCTGAGGTCTTTACCATAACTACAAACATGTTATAAATATGTTACGTGCAGCTAGGTAGTGAAAAAAGCTACAGTGCCTTGCGAAAGTATTCGCCCCCCCGGAACTTTTCAACTTATTGCCACATTTTAGGCTTCAAACATAAAGAAATGAAACTGTCATTTTTTTTGAAGAAAGAACGAAATTTATTGCATATTTCAAACTTTTATAACAAATAAAAAACTGAAAAATTGGGCATGCAAAATTATTCAGCCCCCTTAAGTCATTACTTTGTATTGCCACCTTTTGCTGCGATTACAGCTGTAAGTCGCTTGGGGTATGTCTCTATCAGTTTTGCACATCGAGAGACTGAAATTTTTGCCCATTCCTCCTTGCAAAACAGCTCAAGCTTAGTGAGGTTGGATGGAGAGCGTTTGTGAACAGCAGTTTTCAGTTCTTTCCACAGATTTTCAATTGGATTCAGGTCTGGACTTTGACTTGGCCATTCTAACACCTGGATATGTTTATTTGTGAACCATTCCATTGTAGATTTTGCTTTATGTTTTAGATCATTGTCTTTTTGGAAGACAAATCTCCGTCCCAGTCTCAGGTCTTTTGCAGACTTCATCAGGTTATCTTCCAGAATGGCTCCATCCATCTTCCCATCAATTTTAGCCATCTTCCCTGTCCCTGCTGAAGAGAAGCAGGCCCAAACCATGATGCTGCCACCACCATGTTTGACAGTGGGGATGGTGTGTTCAGGATGATGAGCTGTGTTGCTTTTACGCCAAACAAAACGTTTTGCATTGTTGCCAAAAAGTTAGATTTTGGTTTCATCTGACCAGAGCACCTTCTTCCACATGTTTGGTGTGTCTCCCAGCTAGCTTGTGGCAAACTTTAAATGACACTTTTTATGGATATCTTTCAGAAATGGCTTTCTTCTTGCCACTCTTCCATAAAGGCCAGATTTGTGCAGTATACGACTGATTGTTGTCCTATGGACAGACTCGCCCACCTCAGCTGTAGATCTATGCAGTTCATCCAGAGTGATCATGGGCCTCTGGCTGCATCTCTGATCTGACTTTTCCTTGTATGAGCTGAAAGTTTAGAGGGACGGCAGGGTCTTGGTAGATTTGCAATGGTCTGATACTCCTTCCATTTCAATATTATCGCTTGCACAGTGCTCCTTGGGATGTTTAAAGCTTGGGAAATCTCTTTCTGTATCCAAATCCGGCTTTGAACTTCTCCACAACAGTATCTCGGACCTGCTTGGTGTGTTCCTTGTTCTTCATGATGCTCTCTGTGCTTTCAACGGACCTCTGAGACTATCACAAACCAGGTGCATTTATACGGAGACTTGATTACACACAGGTGGATTCTATTTATCATCATTAGTCATTTAGGTCAACATTGGATCATTCAGAGATCCTCACTGAACTTCTGGAGAGAGTTTGCTGCACTGAACCCAAGTAAAAAAAAGTATATTTAAATTATACTCCAGTATTATAATTCTAGTATATTTATGGTTAACCATAAGTATGTATTCAATGCATTTAAGTATATTTGAAGTATACTTTCAAAATATACATACCAAAATAATATATTAGAAGTATATTTAGGATAAATAAAATACATTTCAAGTATATTTAAATATACTTTTTTTTTACTTGGGAAAGTAAAGGGGCTGAATAATATTGCTTGCCCAATTTGTCAGTTTTTTATTTGTTAAAAAAGTTTGAAATATCCATTAAATTTCAATTCACTTCATGATTGTGTCCCAATTGTTGTTGCTTCTTCACAAAAAATTACAGTTTTAAATCTTTATGTTTGAAACCTGAAATGTGGCAAAAGGTCGAAATGTTCAAGGGGGCCAAATACTTTTGCAAGGCACTGTATAGCTATAGCCTATCCTAGAAATTGATTTTCTTCATCAAACAAAATATCGATGTCCGGGATATTGTATATCATATATGAGCGTCCTAAAATGCGGGAGACTCCCGGGACATCCGGTAGAATTGGGACGTCTGAGAAGCTACCAATAGTCACAGAATTATCTGTATAATTTTGCATTTAGATTGTGACTAATGCGCACCATAGCCTATAGGAATCCGGTTCAAAGGGTTAATCTCATTGCAAGGCAATATTTCTCCATGTGTCTTTCGTTTTTTGTTCGTTAAAAAAATCAAGGATAGCCTACTTATTATGTTTAATGTTGTCCAATGTATCTGTTTGTTTTTAATTGAACGAAATATATGCTAATAACACATCGGTATTAGCCTATTAACAGAAGAGTGTCTGCAACCAACATTTTGAAGATAGGATACTAGGCTTTCACCGATTTAGATTGTCTTTGGTCAACCAAAAAAATAGACAGATCTCTGACAAATGATAGTAGACATTTTGAAATAGTAGACTTGTAGACATTTCTCTTCAATAAATGACACAATGAATGTTTTTAATTAAAACATTTTGTTTGATGCTTTACTGCACTGTTAGAAGAAATAATCAGAAACAAATACATACTAAATAAAAAAGATGATTGACAAGACAATAGTAAATGTACAAACGTTCAGGATCTCAATGTACAGTAACTTCTGGCCAGATTCAGCCACATTATAATTATTCCTATTTTGTTGTTAAGCCTCATAGTTGTTGCTAAATGCCATGTTAGGAAGAAATGCTTGTCTTGACAGGACAATATAACATTTGATTTGGATGTGATATCTTTAAACTAGATTCATCAAATGTTCAACTTAAATTTAGGGAGTAAACCTGAAATCTACACAAAGATTCACACATAACTATTTGACTAGGTAATAACATAATGACTTCATTGTGATTAGATCATTCAAACTGTTCAAAAATAAAGCGCATGCATGATGGTTTAAAATGGTGAAAAAAAGTAATAATAGGAACATTAGCAATTGAACAACAAAATGTAAAGTGCACCTAGTTAAAATAAATAGTGTATGGCTTTATTAGTGTTAGACTTAAATTAGCAAAGCAAAGGATGTTTTTAAGTGGCAGCAATACGTATTCAACCTCATATGAAAACTGTTGTTGGCAGAGTTTGTGTTCAACATGATTTGCATCACATGTTACTTTGATGAAATGCTTCTATTCTAAGGATATCTAAGGCATTTTTGCTAAAGGTTTAATAACAACAGTATATTTAAAGTTCAGGACAGGTTATAGTTAAAGGTTCAGTGTGTAATTTCTAGTGACATCTAGTGTTATGGTTTGTGAATTGCAAGCAGCCAGTCACTGACTTCCTACCCTTCCCTTTGCAAACACAAAGGCTAAGCTACGGTGGCCGACGTAGGATAAAACATGTCGTCATCTGAGTCAGCAGAGTAGATAGTCAAGCAATGAGGTTTCTTTATGTAGAGCACAGGTGTCAAACTGGTTCCACAGAGGGCCTAGTGCATGCTGGTTTTTGGTCTTTCCCTTCAAAAATAGCCCAATTAAGACCTAGACTGCCAGTTGAGGGGAGATCCTAACCAATAAGTGACCTACTCAAATCAGCCCTGTACAAGGTAAAAGCAAAAACCTGCATACACTAGGCCCTCCATGGAACCGGTTTGACACCAGTGATGTAGAGATATTAAGATATTTACTTAATTATTAAGTAAAACATTTATTATTCAGTAAAACCATGTTATTTAGAATGTTATTTTTACTTGTTCATCATTGTGTTAGTGTTTTATTCACTGACTTTACCTAGCTTGTTTCCATGTTAGTTAGTACAAGATAAGAAAAAAGTTGCTTTGAAAAGATCTTTCCTTCATAAGAGCCTTCTATCTGGGAAAAGCCACACTGATGGTTACCTGTGGTTTTTGCCTGCGTCACTCCCGTATTCGTTTGGCTTCATCATGCTTTTGAAATAACAATCCAACTAACATTACATATTTTTTCTAACAGGGTACTAAAAGTTTAGTGGCTAATATGAGCTGTTATTTTGTAGGCTAATGTTACAGTTTTGCAGTAAATAGTACTAATCAGCTGTTTGTCTCACAAACGTAACCAGCACATTTCTACCTACATAGCAAAGCCATTACACAGCGATAGAGGAGAACCACATGAAACAATCCAACTACCTATTATTTATAACACGGTAGTAAAGGTTTAGATGGCTAATATTTTGTAATGCTGTAGGGTGTAGGTTAACGTTACGGTTTTGCGGTCAATAGTACTAATCAGCTGATTGTCTCACAAACGTAACCTGCCAATTTATACACACACAGCAAAGCCATTACTGTACACAACGAGTGAGAAGAACCACATGAAACAATCCACCTAAATATTTTTTCTAACACCGTAGTAAAGGTTTAGCTGGCTAATATGAGCTGTTATGCTGTAGGCTATTGTTTTGCAATCAATACTAATCAGCTGATTGACTCACGAATGTGTAACCATCTTATTTCTCCCACATAGCAAAGCCATAAGATAGCGAGGGAGAAGAATTAAGTGACATCCAACTGCACAAGGAACAGCCAGTTTCAGACAAGATACAATCATTTCTGTACAACAGCGTTAAGAGGAAAGGTTACTGAGAAAATGGAAGGTGCTTAAGCTATCAAAGTTAAATGTACTGTCCAGGAAATGTGTCCATGAAACAGAAATAATTGACATCTCCTTCTACATATCTTGTTCCTTAAAAATGAGACTACAAAAGCCATTTCCTTTTCTGAATTTTCGGAAGCTATCAAGTAGGGATAGACCAATATGGATTCTTTAGTGCAAATGCCGATTTTGTTTTTTATCAGATTAGCCAATGGCTGATATGGGCTGCTGATTATCTTGAGCCGATATTTGGAGCCAATACTGCTTTTGGTCCCTCAATTTACATCTTAATAATGACACAATGATGATAACAAATGTTACACGTAAAAACGCAAATATTGGCCCGATATATCGGCCGGCCGATAAAATCGGTCTATCACTACTATCAAGACATGACTGCCTATGTTAAGGATTTGATACCACATAAAGTAGTCCAAGATGAAGTTGCCACAGCTGGATCATCTTTGTCATCAACATCTTCATCCTCATCAGATGAAGACAACACAAGAACAATTAAAACAGATGACACGAATGAGACCCAACTCTTGTTCCATGTAGCTATGACACTGAAAGATGTCATAATGGACAAGTGTAAAACAATACCCAAACTCACATTTCCACCAACCGCACACCAACCTACAACATCAGTAGCCTCAAATCTGATCCCAGATAAGGTCTTTAATTTCCCTACATTTGGACAAATATTACTGGCAGACTTCAAGTTGCGTGATGATAAAATTAATTTTTGATTGGTTTTAAGTATATTCTGAACACATGTAAAAAAAATCCACATACAGCATGTTCCACACACACCACACGATCCAGACATGCAGATTCAATATTTCTAATTTAGAGGTGTTAGAAATCATTTTGCATTTATTAAAATATTATTTTACAAGTACAAGTCTTTGTTTTACAAGTACAAGTCTTTATTTTACAAGTACACATCTTCATTACATATTCTTGAATAGCGTATTACACGTATGCATACATTTTTTGCAAGTATCAGTTTGTGCATTTGTAGGTTGTAGTCTTTGCACGTACAAATCATGATTATCATTTGTGGGTTGTAGGCAGTGCACGTACAAATCATGATTATCATTTGTGGGATGTAGGCTGTGATAGTACAAATCATGATTATCATTTGTGGGTTGTAGGCAGTGCACGTACAAATCATGATTATCATTTGTGGGTTGTAGGCAGTGCACATACAAATCATGATTATCATTTGTGGGATGTAGGCTGTGATAGTACAAATCATGATTATCATTTGTGGGTTGTAGGCTGTGCACGTAAAAATCATGATTATCATTTGTGGGATGTAGGCTGTGATAGTACAAATCATGATTATCATTTGTGGGATGTAGGCTGTGCACGTACAAATCATGATGTTGATTTTGGGCTGTGTATACAAATAAAGGCAGTGTTTTAAGCTCCATAACTCAAAGAGGAATTACAGATAAACGAAACAGCAGTATTAGCATTTGTAACAGTTATATATTTTTAAGATCACTCAAACAAACTGCACTCTCAGTATAGGTATTAAAAATGTTCACAATGCATGGTGCGGCCAATTGACAACGTACGAGTAATGAAACCAACGCATGTGAATCTAGTGTGGTTTGCAATCTTTCCATTAGTATTTATGGTCTTAAAGCCGGGAGACAGTGACAAATGCGCAAACTGCCTTATAGAACTGTAAATCACTCTGATGGCATAGTGTTGTACTTTCAAGAAATGTAAACAAAAAATATTTGGGATTGTGATTTAGACGTTGTTCTAACACAAATATGCCCATGTTTTTTAGCATTTAAAAAAAAAATTAATTGCTTTGCTTACTAAAA
Organism: Umbra pygmaea; assembly: GCA_016801145.1. NCBI lineage: Eukaryota > Metazoa > Chordata > Actinopteri > Esociformes > Umbridae > Umbra > Umbra pygmaea. The sequence continues at coordinate 5,982 of JACXGM010028659.1, read as the reverse complement.
AGTATACTAACAAAATATAGATTTTTGGTTTTGAGTATCGATACTAATATTGGCAGAAAGAGTACTACGATATATTGCAGGAATGTTTTTACCCCATCTCAAAAATTTTGTGGACATCGTAGAAATGGCAATTTAAAACTACATTATTTCACATACATTATCTCACCTTAAAAGGTAAAACAATGACAAATGTGTGTATGATTAGGGTCTTCTGGTGATAAATTTTTTAATTTAACCTTTATTTAACCAGGTAAGTTGACTAAGAACAATTTCTTATTTACAGCAACGACCTGGGAGCAATTAGGGTAAAGAGTCTTGCCCAAGGACACAACGACATTTTTGGCTCAGTCGGGAATCGAACTGGCAACCTTCTGACTACAAGTCTGACTCCCTACCCACTGAGCCATCTGCGCCCCGCAGATTCCACAGTCATCAAAGTCACACCCTGTCTACTTTGTAAGTCTGAAAATGATAAGTTAGGGACTGCTTTAGCTTAAAGCTAGTTCTGAACTGAATACAGCTAAGCTAAATGACTGCTTTAGCTTAAAGCGAGTTCTGAACTAAATACAGCTAAGCTAAATGACTGCTTTAGCATATTGCTAGTTCTAAACTAAATACAGCTAAATGACTGCTTTAGCCCAAAGCAAGATCTGAACTAAATACAGCTAAATGGCATCACTTATCACTTACGTTTCCCTTCTGACTTAAGATTTTCCGACAGTCACAACAGCTAAATTAATTCTCTCCTGTGTGAGTCAGTGAGTGTTTGTTTAGGTTTCCCTTCTGACGAAAGGTTTTACCACAGTCACCACAGCTGAACGGTTTCTCTCCTGTGTGAATCAGTTTGTGTAGAGTTAGGTTTCCATTTTGACTAAATCTTTTTCCACAGTCACCACAGCTGAATGATTTCTCTCCTGTGTGAGTCAGTATATGTCTTCTCAGTTGTCCCTTCATTTGAAAGCTTTTTCCACAGTCACCACAGCTAAAAGATTTCTCACCTGTGTGAGTCCGTTTGTGGAGGGTTAGCTTATGTATAAGTCTAAAGCTTTTTCCACAATCACCACAGCTGAATGGTTTCTCTCCTGTGTGAGACCGTTTGTGGAGAGTTAGGCTTCTATTTTGACTAAAGCTTTTCCCACAGTCGACACAGCTGAATGGTTTCTCTCCGGTGTGAGTCAGTTTGTGCAGAGTTAGGTTTCCATTTTGACTAAAGCTTTTCCCACAGTCACCACAGATGAATGGTTTCTCACCTGTGTGAGTCAGTTTGTGAAGGATTAGCTTATCTTTAAATCTAAAGCTTTTTCCACAGTCACCACAGCTGAATGGTTTCTCACCTGTGTGAATCAGTTTGTGGCAGTTCAGCTTTCCTTTACATCTAAAGCTTTTCCCACAGTCTCCACAGCTGAATGGTTTCTCTCCTGTGTGAATCAGTTTGTGTAGAGTTAGGTTTCCCTTCTGACTGAAGCTTTTTCCACAGTCACCACAGCTGAATGGTTTATCTCCTGTGTGAATCAGTATATGTCTTCTCAGTTGTCCCTTCATTTGAAAGCTTTTTCCACAGTCACCACAACTAAAGGATTTATCACCTGTGTGAGTCAGTTTGTGGAGGGTTAGCTTATGTATAAGTCTAAAGCTTTTTCCGCAGTCACCACAGCTGAATGGTTTCTCACCTGTGTGAATCAGTTTGTGGCAGTTCAGCTTTCCTTTACATGTAAAGCTTTTCCCACAGTCTCCACAGCTGAATGGTTTCTCACCTGTGTGAATCAGTTTGTGGCAGTTCAGCTTTCCTTTAGATGTAAAGCTTTTCCCACAGTCTCCACAGCTGAATGGTTTCTCTCCTGTGTGAGTCATTTTGTGGAGGGTTAGCTTTTGTTTAAGTCTAAAGCTTTTCCCACAGTCTCCACAGCTGAATGGTTTCTCTCCTGTGTGAGTCAGTATGTGTTGGTTTAGGCTGCTCTTCCTAGTAAAGCTTTTCCCACAGTCACCACAGCTGAATGGTTTCTCACCTGTGTGAATCAGTTTGTGGCAGTTCAGCTTTCCTTTACATGTAAAGCTTTTCCCACAGTCTCCACAGCTGAATGGTTTCTCTCCTGTGTGAGTCATTTTGTGGAGGGTTAGCTTTTGTTTAAGTCTAAAGCTTTTCCCACAGTCTCCACAACTGAATGGTTTCTCTCCTGTGTGAGTCAGTATGTGTTGGTTTAGGCTGCTCTTCCTAGTAAAGCTTTTCACACAGTCAGTACAGCTGAACAGCTTCTCAGCTGTGTGGACCTTTGTGCATTCTGAGACATTTCCTTTATATTTATATGTATTTCTACTAATAGAGCTTGGCTTCTCCCCCTGACAGTGTCTGTCATGGGCCTTTTGGTTACCGGTGGAGAAGATTTTGTTGCTGTAGCTACATTTTCTGGATCTGGTGTTAGGTAGAAGGCTGGGATCAAGTGGTGGGCTGGGGTCAACTCTTCCTTGATCTCTCCTTACATCTGTTCTTTGGTTGTTTTGATTAACTTGAGGCTCACAGAGAAGGTCAAGATCTTTTAGGTGGGTCACAGTGTCAGGAGGTTTGAGATCCACTGGTTTAGAGTCACTCTCTCTGTTCTCTTCAGTCTGGGTTTGGGGAGGAGTCAAGGACCAAAGTGGGTTCTTCTGATCACATTCACTTTCCACACAGGGAGGAGTCAATATGGAGTCTTTGGTATCTAAGAGCCCTTGAAGCTGCTCTTCCTCCTGACAGGTCCCGCGTTCCTCCAGTTCCTCTTTAATCTGTGTGGGCTCTGGGTCCTCCTGCCCCAGACTGGGGCTCCACTCCTGCTCACAGTGCTGCTGCTCAGGGGGAACCTCCTCTTCAGAGGCAGAGAACTGCAGGGAGTCTGGAGGGACAAAGAGGAGAAGAGGTTATCTACAAAAGGGGTTACCAACTAACATTTTAGTTATGTTATTATACCAGGTTAATGATGAAAATTCACAGGCAAAAACTAATGGTCTCAGCTCTTAAGAATATCATGTATCAAACAGTGGCGTGAAACAAAAAAAAAGCCCACCCTGCAGAACTCAAGGTGAAGCTCCCATGCAATGTGTCGTTAGATGTCCATGTAACGTGGTGCTGAAGCAACAAATGATCATGCAATGTGTTCTGACACTGTGTGGTTAGATGTCCACATAATGTGGTGCTGAAGCAACATGCAATGTATTCTGACACTGTGTGGTTAGATGTCCATGTAATGTGGTGCTGAAGCAACATGCAATGTGTTCTGTCACTGTGTGGTTAGATGTCCATGTAATGTGGTGCTGAAGCAACATGCAATGTGTTCTGTCACTGTGTGGTTAGCTGTCCACGTAACATGGTGCTGAAGCAACATGCAATGTGTTCTGTCACTGTGTGGTTAGCTGTCCACGTAACGTGGTGCTGAAGCAACATGCAATGTGTTCTGTCACTGTGTGGTTAGCTGTCCACGTAACGTGGTGCTGAAGCAACATGCAATGTATTCTGACACTGTGTGGTTAGATGTCCACGTAACGTGGTGCTGAAGCAACAAATGGTTAGAATCATAAACATAACTAAGATCAGAATAAATGTAATGATCACTTTTTTAACACAACAGTAGAGTAATATACACAATTACACATCAGCTGTTTGGTCAGATTGCATTGCACAAAAATTCTAAATTATTTAACAAAGAAGTGAAAACTATAGCTCGATCAATAAAGGATGTTTAAAACCGATACAGATTCAAATATTTGCTGATTTTAAAATTTGATATTCGGATATGGCCGATACATATTTTTTTTAAATCCAGAAACAAGTAACAACACAAACAGACTTCCCTAACATTAGTTATTTGTAGTTATTTATGAATTCTCACTAAAATAATATGATAATGCAGTTTAAAAATAAACTTGTTTGTTTTATTGTCACAACAGAACAGAGGAACATCAAAATGTATTAAAGTTTTGATGTATAAAGTCTGAACAACAATAAACAGCTTTTGGAACCCAGCACTACTTGGGCTGAAAACAACCAGATCATCCGCATACATAAGATGATTTACACACTTATCTCCAGTCATACAACCAGTTTTACCCATAGGCTACTCATTCAGCTGTGAAATATTGTTGTATGTGGCGCTACACTGAAGTTACGACGCTATAAAGACCGTTTCCGTGCTTGTGTCACTCCCTTACTCTTTCTACCAGTTTCTATGATGAAAGCAAAACCGTTTTTTGGGGACAGTAGCCTAGTACAACTGTTTAGGAGTGGACTATTTCTATAACTACGTTGGTCGGAAAGCGGCTTATTAAACCAGCAACTTGAACTCTGCTTTTCCTTTTCGAAATAATTACGCTCGTAATTCATCAAAACTAATAATTGTTTATTCATTGCATATATAGGTAGTGGGTCCATGTTCATGTGTTGCTAAAATTTGTCTATTGTTGGATAAAACAGACTCTAGTGAATGTAACCGTGTCACACACAGACAATGTATTCAATCAAATTATGTGTACAACATATTTATTACTGTTTTAATAAAAAGTTATTAAAACATATTCAATTATTTTTGTTATCACATACTTCTATTGTTTCTTTACACACAATACATTTGAATTGGTTACAATTCACTAGCTTTATAATGAATTAACAATGATTATTGTAATTAATTAAAACGACCGCTATTATTTAGAAAAACTCAAATCAGAGTTTGCGTTGCTGACATAGTAGTGTTGCCAGGCGAACTGTACTTGGGTATAGCTATGGCCAGTTCTGAGCATGTGCAATTAAAAACTGACTTTTGGGGCTCTCTCATGTGCCTGTATTTTCTGCTTTAGTAAAATAAGTAGACCCAATTTTTACTTATCCTTTGATGTCAACAACATGCACACGTGCAGGCCAACGTTTTTTTTGCGGTATACAACAATGGTAGCTAGTCATTGTTTTGCAAATTGTAGCAAGAAACAGGACAATCTCTCCACCCCGGGGCCCCTCTCCACCCCGGGGCCCCTCTCCACCACGGGGCCCCTCTCCACCACGGGGCCCCTCTCCACCACGGGGCCCCTCTCCACCACGGGGCCCCTCTCCACCACGGGGCCCCTCTCCACCACGGGGCCCCTCTCCACCACGGGGCCCCTCTCCACCACGGGGCCCCTCTCCACCCCGGGGCCCCTCTCCACCACGGGGCCCCTCTCCACCACGGGGCCCCTCTCCACCACGGGGCCCCTCTCCACCACGGGGCCCCTCTCCACAGGCATTCCGTAGGTGGCAGGCACATCAAACACACCCCTGGTCAATATCCATGATCAGAGAAAGTTAAAACCAGTAACCATGACATTATCACAGCACAGAATGTTGAGATCTCAATTGGAAAGTGATTAGAAAGTAGGGTTCATTATTGGGACATTATTGATTCACTACAAAAACGCTATACTGGCTAGTGTTCAAAAGAACAGTGAAAACTGCATTTAGATCTATGGAAGACATCCATATATAGGGTCAGAATGTGCACATGCAAAGACCGTGCTGCTAGACCTTCACTGCAATAAGTGAGGACAAACAGAGGAGACTCTTCCCCAGGTGAGGCCAAAGCAGGATGTGATCGGAGCAAGAACAGTTCATGGAGAAATACAGAGAGAGGGATGTTGTGTAGAGATGCAGCACAAAAACCCTGGTTACAGACAAATCATGAACACCAGAAGAGCTTCATTGTGCTTTAACTTTGATCCTATGTGTCTCTGGAACTCTCCTGGACGGGTGGGACTTTCTAACAAGATACTCCCTAATTTGGGGTCTTGATGATGGTTCTGTCTCACACATTGGTCTAAAATCTCCCATAAGGGCTGAATTGGGTTGAGATCTGGGGACTGAAGGACATATGACTCATTTTCATTCTCATCAAACAATTCAGTGACCTCTCGTGTCCTGTGGATGAGGACACTGTGGGTGAGGACACTGTGGGTGAGGACACTGTGGGTGAGGACCCTGTGGGTGAGGAC
>JACXGM010028658.1:0-13963 GCA_016801145.1 Umbra pygmaea | reverse complement strand
CAGTTATCCCATACACCTGGGATCAGCAATCACCACTTCCCATCATACTCTTTCCTTCAGTATAAAAAGCCATCTGTTTGCCCATTCTCGCTCTCTTGCTCTTGGTGTATGAGGTTGCCTTTGTGGAGGTCCTCTCTGGTTTTGGTCTGTATTTTGGTGTGTGGCAGTGGCCACACTTGGTTATAGTAATATTGTGTGTCTTTGTTGGTTGTAGAGTGAGAGCTGTAGTTTTGGGTTTGTTAGAGTAAGTGAAAGGCCTATTAGTGTGTAAGAGTGTTAGTGTGTTTAGTCTAGTGTGTAGTGTTTAGTATTTCTGTTCTGTTTGGTGTACCTTGTGTTAATACTAATAATTCTGTTCTCTTTTGGTTCCCAGAAGAGGAGAGGAAGCACTTGGGGGTGTTAGGCAAGACGGCCTGGCCTTACACCACACATAGGGTAACTCCCCTGTTAAACACACTAGGAAAGACCTGAACAGACCACACCTGTATTTTGGATAGGGCGCCTCATACGTGTGCCAGTATAGGTGTAGGTTCTGTGTGTGTTAGGTAAAAGAAGGGAAGAGTTAACATTTGTTTCAGTTCTTTTCTTTGGTCTGCTCAGCCTCTCCTCCCAAACATATTGTTTACATTTAGAATTTACCGTGGCAAAATAAAAAGCCCTTTGTTGAAACGGTACTTCGGTCTATGTGTCTTTGCTCGCACCCACGACTCCATACTACTTTGCCTGGCTACTGGGGGTCCTTGAGCAGTGGGGAGTCAGGTCCCCCTCCTACGGGAGCTAGATCATAACAATCCTTCCATAGCTGCCGAGCAACTCGGGCAATCTCGGCATTTTTAGATGTTAGATGTTCATTGATGTACACCACCGTGCCTTTGAGCATTTTCCGCTGCACCAAAAGTTCAGTTTTGTGTTTACCACTCACAAAACGCATCACAATTCTGGGCTTGGTTGCACGGTCCTTTCTTGGTAGAATGTGACAAGCTGCGATGTTACTCTTGTCCAGAAGGATGTTCCTACTTTGAAGAAAGGAAATTACCTGTGTTTCATGGGATTCTTGATCTTTCGAGTTCAGACTTTTCTCGTCATCTCTCTTAATCATCGCGGCAGCGTACGTCCTTGGTTTAACATCAAGGCCGCTTATTATTAAATCTTCTTTGCGGGTAAACAGTTCCATATCCTGGATTCTACGTTCCATTTCATCCATCTTCAACACTTTATTTTCAAGTGCAGCAATCCTTAGATCTTTTGCTGCCGCACTTTCTCTGAGTTCTATAATTTCTGCCAAAAGGTTTGTTATCTCAATTTGCTTTGCTACAATGTCTCTTATTTCTTGTGTCAATTTTTTCGGTGTTTCATTCATTTATTTTATTGTTTCTTCCATCGTTACCTTCTTTGGAGGCATTATAGCCTCTGGGTACCCAAATACTAATAATTTAACTTACCAATTAAGATATATATCGATAGAAACAACAAACAATGAGGAAGAGCCGCGAGTGTGCCACTAGCCACACTCCATCATCAGCTTCCGGTCTCCCCTCATCAACTTCTGGTCTCAGTGATTACTGACATTTCATTTTGTTCTGCAACATTTACTCTTTAGTATATATTTACTAATAGAGACTGTATATGCTCAGTGATATTTTGATCTAATCACTGTGTTGTAATATTATATCACTAGCTCCTCAGACAGTTAACCAACAAAAAATATGAATACTTGTTAATATGATTACAATTCCTTTTGTTGTAATATCATGTTGTTCTAAACTATTTGTGTGAAAAATCTTACTAGTATTTTACAAATATATTTATAAACCTATCCTGAAATGTGGTTGTAGCTCCCTCCAGTAAAATGTTAAATGGCTCAAGGAGTTTGAGTTGAAACAGGGCTTCATCATATGGCTTTATTCATATACAACAGGGTTAAAAAATAAATGAAATGAGAAAGTAAATAAAACAATAAGCCTATTAAAACATATCTTGTTTACTATTTTACTATTCTTAATTTTACCTCATGTAATACAGCTGTTCAAAAAGTAACCAGCTAGTACAAACACTAGCAAATCTGCTTGATAGTTAAATGTAAAATGTATAGAAGGCAGGCATAATCTTTCTTTTTTATGCTTCTTGCTTGCCAAGTTATCATAGTTATGTGATACAAAGATCTATAGCCTATGTGAAGCAGTTACAGTTTGTTCATTCTTTTGCTACATTCTTTTACTATTGAAAACACTTACGACGGTGTCACAGCGACGTTCAGACGATCGTTGATCACTCACAGCGGTGTCATGGCGACGATCAGATGATCCATAAATGAATCACTCACTGCGTAGTCAGGGCACATGAAGATTAGTATATGATGATTTAACACTGAGTACTGTACGGTAAGTGCAGTTCACTATGTACTCTTTTAATGTGCTTTGGGGTTAGGGGGTTAATGCACCTGAAATTAATGCACTTGCTTTTTATATATTCATTTTATTGTATATTTAATGTATTGAAATATAAGCCTCTATGTGCAAAAGTAAAATAAAAGTATATTTAATGAAGAACAGCCATTTAGTGAACATAAATGATGACATTTGCATTGCTGTCAAGTAACTTATTTTATAATGAATGACAGTAAACTGATCATCATGTTTGCTGTACATTTGGTTGCCCTTAACTTCCGTCAGTCATTTGATTAGAAGCAATTAAAGGAGCCCATCAATAAGACTATTAGGCGGCAACCCGCCACTAGTAACTCTAAACCTCTAATTTCAGGTAAATCTTACCATGCTGCAATGCTATGTTGTAAATATTACAGACATTCTAAATTAACAATTTACAGCACTTTAAACAGCTTTCATATTATAGATCATACCAAAAATTGCTGTTGTTACAGTTGCTCCCATAGACTTAAATGTTTTAAAATCATCTTTTCTGCAAGTGCACACATTTTTTTTAAAAGTACACAAATGTTTTCTACAAGTATACAAATCTTTTTTTGCAAGTACACAAATCTTTTCTGCAAGTAAACAAATCTTTTTTGCAAGTACAAAAATATTTTCTGCAAGTGCACAAATCTTTTCTACAAGTACACACATTTTCTTTTACAAGTACACAAATCTTTTCTGCAAGTAGACAAATCTTTTTTGCAGGTACACAAAACTTCTCTGCAAGTACACAAATATTTTTTACAGAGCTTTGTCTCGTGGCACTGATTTCGCTCCATAGACGTGGACGTCCAGTAGAGCCATTTGGATGCAGTCACTAGAGGGAGATTCGGAGTGGATGTACAGCACGATAGAGTTTGCTGTTCAGCTTGCTGTCTACGCGTGCTGAGAGTGCTGATGAGTGATGTTTTGCTGCACGGTAGTGATGGAAAGTGAGACTCTTTTTAATGACTTTGATCTTTTGAGTTTTTCAGTAAAAATAACTGTATCTTTCTAGGAATTTTGTTCATTTTAATTAGTAATTCCCAGAGCACACCGGATCCCCCTACCACAAACGAGAAATTGAACACCATTCAACTGAACAATTAAGTATTTTTACAGTTTTTCTCCATTGTTTTGGCACATTTCTTGAAACAGAAATGACATTCTCAAAACTCTAAGATCATTTGGCAAAACAGTCTTACAGTTCAGCACAACACTATAGATCACTTGCAAAAGCTCATATCTTTCCCAAAACTGTTCACTCATGCTTCAAAACTAAATTAATTTCCCATCCAAAGAGTCAGTGCCACAAAAATGGCACAGATCCCTCTCAATTGCTTTGGCTCATTTCTTGAAACAGACCGGACTTTTCAACACTCTTGGTGCTTTTGCCAAAAAGAACCTGGATGGTTAAGCACAACACCATGGTTCACCTTCAAAAGGTCATATCTCTCCCATAAAACAGTTCACTCATTTGTCAAAACTAAGTTTCTTTCTCATTTAAATAGTCAGTGCCCCAAAATGTTTTGTCCCTTTGGCATTGTGTAGGCAATGCAAGTCAAAATGTTTAAATATTTTGTCACTATGGCAGAGGACATTTGAAATATCCCTCATGTCCATTTTTCAGTCCTAGCCCAGTCCTATATTGACAATGGTTACTGTACTGTTTTCTGTCTAGCTAACAGAATACAATTGTGTATAAAACTGGATCAAAAATGGATTTCAGGGTTAGAGTAGCCTCCAAGTTGACATCACACATTGCACTCATACTGGCAAGGAAATTTTATTCACACACAAAGTAACTTCCATACATAAGAAAAAAAAATGTATACAGCATAATGTACTGTAATATAAACACACAAACCAAAAACAAGGAAAATTATACGTAACCTACAGTGCTGTAAATAAAGCTGGAGTTACACAACTAACCGTTTTTCACTGATCACCGTCCTCACCCTCCCTCTCCTGGCCACCGTCCTCACCCTCCCTCTCCTGGCCACCGTCCTCACCCTCCCTCTCCTGGCCACCGTCCTCACCCTCCCTCTCCTGGCCACCGTCCTCACCCTCCCTCTCCTGGCCACCGTCCTCACCCTCCCTCTCCTGATCACCGTCCTCACCCTCCCTCTCCTGATCATCGTCCTCACCCTCCCTCTCCTGATCACCGTCCTCATCCACCCTCTCCTGGCCACCGTCCTCACCCTCCTGGCCATCCACACGCTGCTGTCTGGCCACATATTCTTGTCCACATCACAGCGTATATTCTCCCTTGCGATGCAACAAGGGAAGAAACGGCGTGCATGTCGCAACCATGCCCTACACTGATCTCCTGTAACATCCTCACACGCAGTTTCCATTGCATGGAGCAGGGACCTCTGATCTTCAGCCCGATGCTAATACACTCCCCACCCCCAAGTGGAGAAAAACTCCTCAACAGGATTGAGGAAAGGAGAGTAAGGTGGTAGGAAAACCATGGCCATCCTTGGATGGGTGGTGAACCAGGCCCTGATGAGTGGGCTACAGTGGAAATTCACATTGTCCCATACAATTACATATTGTGGTAGGTGAGGCCCTACGACACCTCTCTCATTTCCAGGGACCAAATCAAAATGAAGGCGGTCCAAGAAGATGAGGAGCTTCTGTGTATTGTATGGGCCAAGACTGGGGATTTGAGTGGCCACACCATTCTCAGAAATGGCAGAACACATCGTTATATTGCATCCATCCGTGGCCCAGTGGCCAATAATATTACGGCCACGTCTTCGGCCCTTGGCCAGGTTGAAGCCAGCTTCATCCACAAACACGAGGATGTGAGGGGTCTCGTTTCCTTCCAATGCCATTATTCTCTACAATAGAGTAAAAAAATAAAACATCAAATCAGTCATAAAGAAGAGTCATACACTACAGTTACAGAAAATTACATAGGAATGTTCTCCACAAGTTTAATATACTACTGGCCACTACTCCAGAGTTTCCAAACCTGGGGTATATGTTCCCCTATGCAGAGGTACTACAGGGGGTATTTGACAGACAGGCGAGGGGGAAAATCATCAATGACTAGACTTACTGAAATGTTACAGTAAATCCCACAGTATGACATAGATTTACATGGGAGGCACTAATTGCAGCTCTTTTACCTTTTTTCTTATTGTATGTAATGTTGTTCAAAATAAGGATTTAATGATAATTGCATCATACAATAAGCTGCAGTTTAGGCAAAATGTTGAAATCAGATAATTCAAATACTTTCATACCTGGATTACCTGGATTCAGCAACCAGGTAAAGTGGGTACTGAAGCCAAAGAAGTTTAGGAACCACTGCGTAATGGTAAAAAGGTTATAATGATGGACAACCAGTAACTGACTTACATGTACATACTGGTAGCGCAGCGCTTTCACTCTCAGAGTTCCTCTCAAATGGAACCCTTTAAATTTGCTTCAATGTCATCTGATGCTTCTACAATATCCGGTCTATTGTGGAGATGCTTATGGAGATGACATTTTGGAATATGGCATTGTCTTGTAGGACTGCAGCATGGATCTGTCTCAATGTGACAGCATTATTTGCAATCACCATGTTACAGATTTCTTGTTCTTGTTCATCATTGAGGAGTCTTCCTCTGCAGCCCGTGCAAGGTTGTCATCCAATCCTAGACATAGATTTCAATGTCATTGTATTGTTGTTTTACTTAGACTAACTGTATCACAATTCTAATGCATCACTGCACAGTGACTGGAATACAACTGTGAACTGTATCATCAATACTGTAAAAAAAAAACGATTCCAATATTTTCCTTCGTCATTTTTAGTATCATAACATCCCATTGAGGTGAGATATTACTGTAGGCCTAACACACACACACACACAAAATGAATAGGTAAATGATTGAGAAAATATATTTATTGCTCTATGCATATGTGTCCTGTCCTATACAACATATACTGTAATTCCATCATTGACTGACTGCATACCTGTTTTCCCTGCGAAAGGTTTGGATGATGGAGGAGACTGTAGAGTGAGGCACATTAGGCTGCACTCTGCGACTTGCCTCCGCCATTGTGAGTCCATGGTTGATTACATGGTCTATAATTGTGGCCCGAATTACATCTGGGACAACACAGTGTCTTTGTGCTCCTTGGCCTCTTCCCTATATTCCTCCACCACGCACCCTTATTCCTCCTCCTCCTTTCTTCTTCTACTTCTTCTTCTTCCTCCTCTTCCTCCTCCTCTTCCTCTTCCTCTTCCTCCTCTTCCTCCTCCTCCTCCTCCTCCTCCTCCGGCAAGGAGTTGACCTTGTTCATTTACTTGGCCAGGTGCCTCCATGTTCAGAAATTGTACTGGTCCTGCATGATCAAGCTCTATATGTACATGTTTTGCAGCATTCACAATCATGGACAGCACCTGTCAGGAAACTTAACATGCTGTTTTATTGGTCATCTGAGATGTGTGATATTCCTCCTTCGTTAGTCAAGTTCTACTTTCACCTGAGTGTCAATTGCTGTAATCAATTTATCAAATGTTCCAAGAGATTCATATATGGTATTCTTGGTATTATGTTCTTGACTAATTTTGACAATTGAACAGACTATTGTGCATGTGATGACTTATACAATGAAATGACACTAACACGTTTTGGAGGGAATACCGATTAGACTGAGAATCAACAAATCAGTTTAGATCAACTAGATCTATTCACTTGGAAATTCTGCTGAATGTAGGCTACCTGTACCTAATCATTTGAAAAGATGTACTAAGACATTGAGACATGTACGAGGACATTTGCAATTTGATGACATGATTCAAAAAAATCAATTCTGTTGTGAACAATTGCCAAGTGGTTTGGAGGTTTGTCCATGTTGTTTTGAGAATGTCATTTCTGTTTCAAGAAATGAGCCAAACCAATTTCTTGAAACCATTTCTGTTTCAAGAAATGAGCCAAACCAATGCAGAAAAACTGTAACTTAAATTGGCTGGGTTGTATAAAGCGGTTTTGATCATATTATGCAATAGATCAGGGGTGTCAAACCAGATCCACAAAGGGCCTAGTGTCTGCAGGTTTTCGCTTTTACCCTGTACCTGAATGATTGAATGTCACTAATTGGTTAGGATCTCGCCTCACCTGGCAGTCTACATCTTAATTGGGCTCTAATTAAAAGGAAAGACCAAAAACCAGCATACACTCGGCCCTCCGTGGAACCGGTTTGACACCTGTGCAATAGATAATCAATATGTTATGCAGGGATTCCCAGTTAACATAGAGCTGGCAGGACACAAGCAGACTGACAGTGGCAGAGTTGGTGGTCTGCCTGGCGGTTTTCTCAATGGTCCACTGGCGACTGAGAGGTGATAAAGTAGGCATGATAACTGAATTAGATAATTGGTTCATGGTAAATTATCAACATGTGCTATATGCATTTACATTTGTTAAACCATAATAAAAAATAACATATTTTACCTACTGTAAGAACACGTCACACCAGTTCGACCTCTAACAGGAGTGACAGTGCCATACCGCATATTCCTACCGCACATGAACACAGCACACATAGACGGTCTCAATCACCGGAATTCTAGACACCTGTTACAGAAGTCACCTGTTATACAAGCCAGTTAGGTTCCCTCATTGCGAGGTATTGTTATTCTTAACTACTGAGCGCTTCTCTACTGTATCATCCTGACAACCTGTGTATTTACCTGTGCCTGTGTTTCTGTTTATCGAGTATTGGATCCTGATTTTGTACTGCCGCCTGATATTGCCTTCTGTGTACGGACCAATCTGCCGACTCCCTGACTACGATTTGGAACCTGCCTTGTACCTCTGCCAGTGCTCTCAAGTGTATCGACCCTGGTCTGCTTTATTACGGATATCTGTTGAAGCCCTCTGTACCTTTGATATATATACAATAGAAATATATTTTCTATTAAACCTTCTTCTACCGATTCCTGTGTCGAGTCATTACACCTACATTATTTTTTTAATGCCATTATTAGACCCGCTATTTTTTTTCTACTACCCTTATGGACATTAATTGGGGTGACCTTTATATTTATTTTGGAGTGCTACTCTACACTAAAAATGTTCTGTAAAAAAACTGTAAATAATACTGGTAACAAACATACCAGTACATTTTCTATTATTTTACCTACATTTTCTTTAAGACAATAACAGAAAATACTTTATATACTCTAAACTACTGTGTCAATAAAGTATTTTCTGTTATTGTTTTGAAGGAAATATCTGTAAAATAAGTGAAGAAGTACTGGCAACAAATTACCAGCAAACTTTCCTTTTTTTGTCATGGTTCCCAGCAAACATGGGGCTGGCAGACCACCGGCAGTTACAGCTGACAGTCCGCTAGCTTTTTGCTCATCGTTTAACGGGCGGTCTGCTAGCGGGAGTGTTGGCGAATGAGTGGTCTTCCGGCGGGTGAGCAGAGTTTTAGACAGATGTCCTCTGGGAATCCTACGCACTCATACTGTTGTTCCAGTTAGTCTATCGGCTGCGTATATGGGCTATATCCTAGGCTAGGCTTATGTTCTAGATATCTATCTAATGAGAAATATTTTAAACTATTTACAAATTTGGTAACAACAACATTCAAATACAATACAAACACAGTTAAGTTTATTTTAAAATTCTAAATTGAATTCAGTTCTAAAACATATATTAAAGAAAAAAGCTTGTCTATTTTTACTTTAGACTATTTTTCAAGGTCTAAAACACTGTTCACCTGCCAGTGGACCTCTTAGCCGGCAGTGGACCGCTGGTTAAATGATGAGCAAAGCGCCTGGCGGACCAGCAGCTCTGCCTCTGCTGGTCCGCCTGTGTCCCGCCAGCTCTATGCTAGCTGGGTTATATTTTACAGTTTATGTCATCTTTCGATTCCTTTATGCCATTCAACTGGTTATAAACTATTTAAAGTATTCTAAAAGTAATCAGAATTCTTATTACAATTTTGGATGAGTAACTGTAACGGATTACGTT
Organism: Umbra pygmaea; assembly: GCA_016801145.1. Lineage (NCBI taxonomy): Eukaryota > Metazoa > Chordata > Actinopteri > Esociformes > Umbridae > Umbra > Umbra pygmaea. Next base: position 4,565 of record JACXGM010028658.1, on the reverse strand, counting down.
TCTAAAGTGACTTACCCAACCCTGTTTACTGTTCAATGTGCTCTGGTCCTAGTATGACTTTTTTACTAAAAATGGAGGGCATGGTGTGTCTTAAGATAGCTACAATAAAAACTCAGTGGTGATATAAAAAACAGAGTTTCTGTAATTTCACAATTAATTTTATCTAAATATTTATTGTCATTCAGAACATTTATTGCATACAACATCAACTGAAAAGCACGCTCAATGATTCATCGTGCTGTACATCCACCCCTAAGCTCTCTCTAGTGGCTGCATCCACTTGACTCTACTGGATGTCCACGTAGTCAAGGATCGATCTTGCTGTACATCCACTCACAAGCGCCCTCTAGTTACGGCATCCACGTGTCTCTACTGTACGTCCACTTTGTGCAGTGTTTTCAGACCTCGAATAATGCAAAGGAAATAAATTCATTTTAAACAAATGAATACTACTGTGTTAACTTAAAAAGAGTTTAGAAATCAATCTGGTAGAATAATAAAAATGTGCAGCTAAATAAAAAGTATGTTAAGCTAAGCCAATATAGGTTCTAACATCAGTGCTGCACAACATCAGCACCAGCACGCATACCGCTATACAATTTCTTTTGGAAAAATAGGGTCTGTGAGGTGGGCTAAATGTTTTAGACTTTAATCTCTTTAACTGAATATCAAAACTAAATTATATTAAGCTGTAAAATCCTCTCAGTTTTTAGGAATACTGTTCTGCACTTTGTTTTCCAGAAATAAATTGTTTTGCTACAATGTCCATATATTGTGGGTAAAATTGCTGTGAAATTGTCATCTTTACATAAGCAGGCTTTAAGCGGTCGGGTTCTGCTGTACAATCATAATTTCTCACCACTTAATCTCTTGATATGGAATAATGGATCCATACTACTTAGACAATTCATTGTTTAACCATAATAACTGGTTTTCAAATAATATTGATATTCTCCCAAATTACTAGTATGAATGTGACTTTGTATAGGCTATGCGAGAAGAATTTATGGAGAAATACAACTTGGAGATCTCTTATACCAAGGAATATGATACATTTCTTAAAACTATAATGAGATAAGATCGTTATTACAAACAAATATGTTTGCTGGAACTTTGTTAACTGTCAAAGATATTTAATTACATGACATACTTGTAGTAGACAATAAATTTAAAAGCAGCTTTTTAAGTAATATATTTTACAGCCGAACCTTTGCTATCTTTCATTGGGCTTAGGTGTGAATTGGCGACAAGCGTGGTTCACTCTAAGCAAATTTATGGTGACAAATGATATTAAGGAAGCCTCTTTAACAATTACCCATGTAATGAATTAATATCAAAATATTTTCTTATTGGGAACAGGGATTGCAGATTTTTTGTCATTCTGAATCTGTTGAACATTAATTTTGGGATTGTAATGCACAGTGATATTTTCCGGACTGACATCAAACTTCATCTGGTTAATAAAATGGATATTACCATTGACATATTCAAATTATTTCTACTACCCAGACTCTGTTTTTTCAACTTCAGTATGTCATTCATCTTTTTAATTGCACTAGGTAACATTCCCTTTTAATATTTCTATCTGATAGTGACATATACTTTTGACATCTAAAATGTATTGACAACAAATTGTCGGGAAATGTTTTCATTGTCTATCTTTATTTGATTTATTATATAATGAAGATTTGTCCTCCCCATTTTTATTTGTTATCCTTATTATTTTAGTTGTAATCCCCCTGGCTGTTATATTGTGTGTTCTTTATATTATCGGTTTTGCTGTTTTGTAAATAATTCAATAAAAAAAAACTAAACGCTGAACTTCTGTGATGCAAAACAGCAACAGCACACATCCCTCTAGTCTAGTCAGACAGTATGCTCAAGATGTCCATGTCGCTCAAGGATCCATCGTGCTGTACATCTACTCTGAATCTCCCTCCAGCCACGTGTCCACTTGAATCTACTGGACGTCCCCCTGAATCTACTGGACGTCCACCTGAATCTACTGGACGTCCACGTCTTCCACTGGACGTCCACCTCGTTCAAGAATCCATCATACTGTACATCCACTCCGAAGCTCCCTCTAGTGATGGCATCCACATGACTCTACTGGACGTCCACGTTGCGCTGAGGGAGCTAGCTCCGACTGTATAGTAGGGCTCTCGTTAAAAATTTATTTTCTTCACTATATCCAATTGCATTTAAATGAATTGGCACTACTAATAACCATTTTGGGCAATTATAAGGTCCCCAATACCTGCCTATAAATTAATGTGAGAATTACATAATTCTGCAAAGGGAGTTTGATTGAATTGAGCCCTAAATGTCAGTCCACAAATCACTTTGAGGATTAAATAGCATTGCTGGCCCATACATAGTTTTCCAGCACAGGGCAACAGCAATCTCAACCACATTCTGATTACAGCTCTGGAAAAAAAGAAACCACTACAAAATCTTTCTTTAATCAATCCCATTGAAAACCTCTGGAATTTGATCAAGAGGAAATGGATGGTCACAAGCCATCAAATTAAGTAAGTAAGTAAAATTTATTTTTATGGCACATTTAATCACAGCTTGCACTGACCAAACTGCTGTACATAGAGCGTTAGCCACAAAATAATAAAATTAAATTAAAAGATAAAATAAATTGAAACACAAATCAGTGATTTAAAATAAGAAGATGTCAAGAGACAAAACACTTACAGACACACTGTAACAGGGTAGGACAATTAAAGCACATGGAATGCCAATGTGAATAGATGAGTTTTTAGCCTGGTTTTGAATATTGTAATTGATGGTGCATTTCTGATGTCAGGTGGCAGTTGGTTCCACAGCTAAGGGCCAGCAACAGAAAAGGCTCTGTCACCATTTTGTTTAAGTCGGGACCGTGGGACATGGAGGAGACCTTGGCTGGAGGATCTGAGGGACCTGGGAGCTACATGAGGATGAATGATACCAGCTATGTAGCTGGGTGCAAGGGCATGATGAGCTTTAAAAACCATCAGCAGTATTTTAAATTGTATCCTAGACTGGACTGGAAGCCAGTGCAAGGAGGCTAGGACAGGTGTAATGTGTTCACACTTTTTTGTGTTTGTGAGCAGCCTAGCTGCTACATTTTGGACCATCTGAAGCCGTGCCACCAGTGTCAGAGGGAGACCGAAGTAGAGGGAATTACAATAGTCTAAGCGGGAGGTTATGAAGGCATGGATTACTTTTTCCGGGTCATTGTATGACAGGATGGACTTGAGTTTATAAATTATTCTTAATTAATAAAAACTAGTCTTTACAACTGATGATATTTGTTTGTTCAGGTTAAGATGGGAGTCTAAAATAACACCCAGGTTACGTGCATGCGATTTCACATAGGGAGCAAGGGGACCAAGGTTGGCAGGGATGCTGTGGTGGGCTTTGAACCCAGATTGAAATGGCTCTAAAATCTCTGTCGAATTATGGTATGGAAGCAGCTGCGTTAACACCACCTTCTCCAAGATTTTTTTGATAAATGGCAGTTTAGAAATAGGCCGGAAATTATTAGGACATTTTGCATCCAGATTATGTTTCTTGAGCATAGGCTGGACAACCGCATGTTTGAAACATGTAGGAACAGTGCCGGTGGCAAGGCAAGAGTTAAGGAGATATTGAATGGAAGGACCAATAGAATCAAATGCATCTTTGATCATCTGGGAAGGGATAGGATCATGTGGGGCTGTTGATGGTTTCATGTGTTTTACAATGTCCCATAGTTCAGTGTAGGACACTGCTTGGAATTTGTCAAAAGTAGCTGTAGCAATGGGGACCTGTGGTGGGGTATCAGATACAACAGGAGTGAACTGTGTTCTGATGTGCACTGCATGAAAAGTTGGATTTTCGGCAGTAAGCGGCACTGTAGATTGTCGTGGAAGTTCAGGTTTACAGCTGAACATGGCAATTTGCAGGCAACACCGAAAACTGCCGTGAATTGTCATAAATTGATGTGGGGCTTGCTTGGCAAATGTCCCCCCATGACCCTCCTCCCTCTAATTCTAGGGGAGGCTTTAAAATGTAAATGAAAATGCTATTCAAATGCTATTCAAATGCAAATCAGGGTAGCAGGGGGAGTTTTACACCAGGTAACATTTTTCTAAAAGGTATTAACTTCATTTTAAGAAAATCTCTGGTATAAATAGATCAGCTTCAGACCTAAAGCTAAAATTATATTTTATTTAGAGACCTAAAATTTAGCTTGAATTGATTAATTAAATGAAAGTATGCTAGACTAATTATTGTGTACGTCATTTGCAATGGCCAATGTTATGGTAAAAAAAACAATTTATTTCAACAATTATTGTTAATCAGGCTTTGCCACAAATGGAAAATGTGCATTACTTGCAAACAATATGAGTCTACTAGAGCTCATCCCCTGAATCTAGATGAATTTTCTATAATGATGTAGTGACGTCACCGCAGGTTTTTGGAAAACATACAGTGGCCTAATTGGGAATAAGTGCTGAGGTGATTTTAGTGACTGTCATGTCACGAACATGACCGGCACAATGATACTGAGCTTTTTAGGGTTCTGAAGTGTT
>JACXGM010028657.1:0-13893 GCA_016801145.1 Umbra pygmaea | reverse complement strand
ACATTAATTGATAGTGTTACCTCATTCGAAAGATTAACATATTATGATTAATTTTATTGCATGTACTGTAAAATCATCTACCTTACTATACTGCCCTCCTGTCTGCACTCTCTGTAGTCTCAGATTGCAAGTAATAATTTGTGATAATTACTTTTTAAATGGTTTGGATAAAATGATCACTAAGAGCTTAAATACATTTTGCTAATCTTTTTATTTTAAACAAAGATGTGTTCTATATGTTGAATCTAGTTGTAATCTCAGTTCGTTTTACCTGAATTAGAGAATTTTCAGTCATGCTCCATTGTTACTGCTCCAACATTTTTGCTCTTCCACCATGGCGTATTTATTAATCTATCTGTCTTAACAGACCTTATTTGTACACAACGTATATACATTTCTTTTGAGTATTTAGTGTAATTCAAATGTAACTTTGTTGTATTTTTTGTTGCATTTTTAAGCTCTTGACAGGTCACTGTTGCAATTGAGTATCAGTTGTCTGTTGGCCTACTTCTCAAGGTGAAATAAAAAATAAACAACAAAAAATCTCTTGGTTTGATAATGGTTCCCACCGACCAAGGACATGTATGTGCCTATTGTACCCACTGTCTCATTAATGAAACCCTCATCTTGTTGGCCACTGAAGATGACACATTGTTTCAGGGTTCAGGTGATATCCTCAGCATAGCCTGCATGACAGAAAACTTTGCAGTTGCACAAGTATAAAAACACACAAGACAAAGAGTAACTCCATGTCATGTGAAATAATGAGATTGAATACTAATAATACTCAGAATAGATAAAGAATAATATTATTTTAATCCTTGCATGATTGTTATAACACAAGTTTTGCATAACCTGGCAGTCACTTGTCCTGTGAACTTACATGAAACCCATATACCATGTGCTACATAATGGAAATTGTGCCGTATTACGTAGACAGACTTATGATATGGCCAATCAAAATGTGAGGTTTTGACATATTGAATCTCCGTTCTACCAGAACACTTCCAAGAATAGACCAATCATTTACAATTTAAAATACTTGGGGAACGTTTATTTCAGGGATAATATGCTACGTTAGTGAGGTTAAGGTTAGGGTAAACTGACTTTTTATGTTTCGTAAATGTACGTGACATTTTCCTTCTTCCGGAAATGTCACATGTGGACGTATGTATAGTTTAATAAAATGCGGTATGATTTTGTTCGTATTGCCATGAGAACAGCCTTGACAAATTATGTTGGTAAATAGGTACACACATCACTGGGTGAAAAGTGCCAGAATCTGAGAATATCCAAAATGAATACTCACCAGATTCTTTGTAGAATCCGCATAATTTCTGATACATACATGCATCCAGGGTTTTGCTGATATACAGTGCCTTGTGAAAGTATTCGGCCCCCTTGAACTTTTCGACCTTTTGCCACATTTCAGGCTTCAAACATAAAGATATGAAACTGTAATTTTTTGTGAAGAATCAACAACAAGTGGGACACAATCATGAAGTGGAACATAATTTATGGGATATTTCAAACTTTTTTAACAAATAAAAAACTAAAAAATTGGGCGTGCAAAATTATTAAGTTAATACTTTGTTGCGCCACCTTTTGCTGCGATTACAGCTGTAAGTCGCTTGGGGTATGTCTCTTATCAGTTTTGCACATCGAGAGACTGACATTGTTGCCCATTCCTCCTTGCAAAACAGCTCGAACTCAGTGAGGTTGGATGGAGAGCATTTGTGAACAGCAGTTTTCAGTTCTTTCCACAGATTCTCGATTGGATTCAGGTCTGGACTTTGACTTGGCCATTCTAACACCTGGATATGTTTATTTGTGAACCATTCCATTGTAGATTTTGCTTTATGTTTTGGATCATTGTCTTGTTGGAAGACAAATCTCCGTTGCAGTCTCAGGTCTTTTGCAGACTCCATCAGGTTTTCTTCCAGAATGGTCCTGTATTTGGCTCCATCCATCTTCCCATCAATTTTTTAGCCATCTTCCCTGTCCCTGCTAAAGAGAAGCAGGCCCAAGTCATGATGCTGCCACCACCATGTTTGACAGTGGGGATGGTGTGTTCAGGGTGATGAGCTGTGTTGCTTTTAGGCCAAACATACGTTTGCATGATCAATGTTTTGCATTGTTGCCAAAAAGTTCGATTTTGGTTTCATCTGACCAGAGCACCTTCTTCCACATGTTTGGTGTGTCTCCCAGGTGGCTTGTGGCAAACTTTAAACAACACTTTTTATGGATATCTTTCAGAAATGGCTTTCTACTTGCCACTCTTCCATAAAGGCCAGATTTGTGCAGTATACGACTGATTGTTGTCCTATGGACAGACTCGCCCACCTCAGCTGTAGATCTCTGCAGTTCATCCAGAGTGATCATGGGCCTCTTGGCTGCATCTCTGATCAGTCTTCTCCTTGTATGAGCTAAAAGTTTAGAGGGACGGCCGGGTCTTGGTAGATTTGCAGTGGTCTGATACTCCTTCCATTTCAATATTATTGCTTGCACAGTGTTCCTTGGGATGTTTAAAGCTTGGGAGATCTTTCTGTATCCAAATCTGGCTTTAAACTTCTCCACAACAGTATCTCGGACCTGCCTGGTGTTTTCCTTGTTCTTCATGATGCTCTCTGTGCTTTCAACGGACCTCTGAGACTATCACAGAGCAGGTGCATTTATACGGAGACTTGATTACACACAGGAGGATTCTATTTCATAGAATGGATCATTGGTGGATCATTAGTCATTTAGGTCAACATTGGATCATTCAGAGATCCTCACTGAACTTCTGAAAAGAGTTTGCTGCACTGAAAGTAAAGGGTGGAATAATTTTGCTCGCCCAATTTGTCAGTTTTTTATTTGTTTAAAAAGTTTGAAATATCCAATAAATTACACCCCTTCATGATTGTGTTCCAATTGTTGTTGTTTCTTCACAAAAAAATTACAGTTTTCTATCTTTATGTTTGAAGCCTGAAATGTGGCAAAAGTTTGAAATGTTCAAGGGGGCTGAATTCTTTCGCAAGGCACTGTACATGATAAACAGTGAAATACTGATTCAAAATATGATGTTAGGTCACATATCTAGTTTGGATATCATAAAAATTGTATACACAGTTGGGAATCAAGTCTCACACAGTCATATCACGGCTTGACTAAAATAATCTTATCCAACCAATAGCATATCGACTTAACAATCGACTAGTCAACTGAATGCGGTCAGTCCTAATTAGGAGTAGCATTACTTATTTTGTTATTGAGAAAAAAGGGAACATTACATATTGTGTAGGGAATGAGAAAACATTTATGTTTTTCCCCATTTTTCTCCCCTCCCAATTCCCACTGACCCTGCCTTGTTGGCATCTCAGCAACTCCTTGGCCAGATCTATGGGATGGCGAGGGCAAGCACATGGTTCATGGCCACTGATTATTTTTGCACTGCTCATCCAACATGGAAGCCTTTAGTCAGAATATGTATGAGATTCGCTGGCTCACCAATTCTACTTCCGTGATTGAATTTACATGAACCTGAACTGCACACAAAGAGTCACTGGAGAGCGACGTTGCAAGGTAGAAAGCCGGAGAACCCATAGTCAGGCTCAAACCACTTGACTATCATGCGGTATAGACTGTCCTCCAATGCAGTGACTTAGCTACGCAGACCTCCAGAATAAGTGAAAATGTTGCAACTTACTACCCTATTTCTGTTTCCTCCAAAGTGACTGTCCATTATGACCTGTTGTAAGCATAGTTTTTGTGCTGTTAGAAGAAGTTCACATTACAATCAATGTCATAATTTACCCTGAAGATATTAGGAGTAGAATTACTCATATTGTTACTGAGGGAAATCTATGGAGCTAAAAGAGTCTCAATAAAGATAAATGCACACACTACATTCACATATACACACGCAGGATTCATACATGCACACGCATGATTCATACATGCACACACGATTCATAAATACACACACAGGATACACAAATGCGCACAAAATTCACAAATGCACACACAAAATGTAAAAAGCACAGAAGATTCACAAATGCACACAAAATTCACAAATGCACACAAAATTCATAAATGCACACACAATTCATGAAGGCAAACAAAATTTACAAATGCACACAAGGTTAGTAAATTTTGTTTGCCTTTATGAATTGTGTGTGCATTTATGAATTTTGTGTGCATTTGTGAATTTTGTGTGCATTTGTGAATTTTGTGCGCATTTGTGTATCCTGTGTGTGTATTTATGAATCATGTGTGTGCATGTATGAATCCTGTGTGTGCATATGTGAATGTAATGTGTGCATTTATCTTTATTGAGACTCTTTTAGCTCCATAGAAATCCTTTGTTACTGGCATTTACTTTTCAAATAGCAAAAACAACTTGTCCAAAGCAAAAGTTTCAAATATTCTGATTAATATTAATTTATATATTTCCTGGAAACAGTAAAACAGTCCATTTTAATTTGTATTCAGGGAGGTTTTTTCTGATTGCACCAAGGCCATCATCCAGAGAATTAAGGACATCTATAAAAAATAACTTAATTGCTCTTAAACTTTTTTGACACAAAGATAATGGCAAGAAGTCACCAATTGCAGATTAATTCATTTAGCTCAATCTCTGCACTTTTTTACTTTTTTCCCCACAAACTGACAATGATTATGATAATCCCAGCAAAAGAGACCATGCCAGCAGAGAATTGGTAGTTGTGACTACTGCAGAAAGCTAGCTAGGTAGCTTCATTGACTAGCAATACAATCTCACAGATGAACACTAATTAGTTACCTACCAAGTCATAAGCTAGCAAAAACTAATATTAGCTAGCAAACACAAAGTGTGTAAAGTTATCAAACTAGCAAACTAATGTTAGCTATAAAGTGTAAGCTAGGTACTGTTAACGTTAGCTAGCTTCTCTGAATGTTAACCAGTAAACACTGAGTTTAATTTGTACAGTAGACTCACTGTGTTCCATACAAATTTACCCCTACTTGCCCGTTCAGACACGGCTGTGATAAAAACAAATGTGACTACAGCTAATGTGGCAGTATCAAACTTGGGTGTTGGAAGTAGGCTTCCAGTCAGCTGTTGATTTACATTTATTAGACCAACATTTTTTGTTCAAGAGGGGAAAAACCAGACCCTGCGACGTTCAACAGTAAACTGTGAAATGTCATGATATGCCGTACAGTGTTCGCCATGAAACTCACGGTTTTATGTAAAATTATTTTTTTTGCCCTTGATGTAGAATTTCTCTCACAAAACAATCATTAATATAATATTTTTATGGTATAATTATACAAATATTATCTGGAACAGTTTCCTAATATCAATACCTTAACCTATAATGATGGACGTTTATAAGTGATTCATCACGCACAAACCTGATGAATTGCGCATTTAATAAAAAACGTGACAGCAAAAAGGAATTTTTAAAACCTTCAAAAATCTACGTAATGTATTTTTATTTATATTGTATTAACATGTTATAATGTATAAGCGTTTGTCATTTGGGCACACTGCCTGAAAAAAAATGCTTTGACCCAATGCTACGTCTCCCCCCGCGCTATCACTAGCTAGCCTTTCCTTCCACTCTGCTATTTTCTGAATGAACCTGTCCAACCTCCATTACTTATCTAAACCATTTAAATTTAAAACATGTGAAAAAATTGATTTACAGTGGTATTTAAGACATAATTAACCAGGTAGTATTTTTTTTATCAAGTTAACAAGGTAAATTACTGACATGCTTATTCATCTCTGATAGATACAGTACAGCTATGCTAACGAGTTTATTAATCTCTGGTACATACAGTATAGCCATGCTAACAAGTTTATTAATCTCTGGTACATACAGTACAGTCATGCTAACGAGTTTATTAATCTCTGGTACATACAGTACAGCCTTGCTAATGAGTTTATTAATCTCTGGTACATACAGTACAGTCAGGCTAACAAGTTTATTAATCTCTGGTACATACAGTACAGCCATGCTAACGAGTTTATTAATCTCTGATACATACATTACAGCCATGCTAACGAGTTAATTAATCTCTGGTACATACAGTACCGCCATGCTAACGAGTTTATTAATCTCTGGTACATACAGTACAGTCAGGCTAAGGAGTTTATTAATCTCTGGTACAAACATTACAGTCAGACTAACAAGTCTATTCATCTCTGATGGATACAGTACATCCATGCTAACAAGTTTATTAATCTCTGGTACATACGGTACAGCCATGCTAATGAGTTTATTAATCTCTGGTACATACAGTACAGCCATGCTAACGAGTTTATTAGTCTCAGGTACATACAGTACAGTCAGGCTAATGGAATGTAACTAGCTAAATAGCGTGCTAGCAGCAAGCCAAACGCTAGACTTGAATTAATCAAACTGCCTAGTTACAGATGTAGATACTCTAAAGTATAAATCAGTGCATTTAGTTGCCTATTAAATGGTCTATACTTGTTGCTGAGTGGTGCTAGACCACTTAAAAAAACAATGCTCTTAATGGGTTTGTCTTTTTACAGTGATGGCATATTTATTTTTGGCTTATTTATTCCTTTGCGAAAAGTTGTGTTCTAGCTACAGTATTTAAACAGTATGTCAAAGTACATTTTCACTTTGTGGGATAAAAATGAGTATAACGAACAACATTGTGTTTTTAAGTTGTGATATGAACTCACGGACATCCTCACTATGCGTTAGTTCTTTCATTTTTACTGCCTATTGTCTAAACAGTGCATAGGACACATTTCAATTGAATATCATGATTGTGTAATCATACCGGACCTAAGCAGTGATCAATTCAATGAAAACACATCCTAGATTATCATCTATTGAACAGGTTAGTTGCAAATTATCAATGTACCGTTTTTTGTCCAAACAAATAAAAAGTACAAATAGCTAAACAATCTACACTTGTAATATTGTGATTGCATCCCCCTGATTTCATGTGAGCCCTGTTAATGTTAAGGTTTGTCCCATGCTTACAGTACGTATTTATTTTCTGTTGTCCTTTTCGCTCTGAGATCTAATTATATTTCCTGCCGCCTAGAACTCAGACAAATCAAAACTCTTGTTAAAATAAGGGTGCATGCTGCACATTTTCCCACCATGAATGTTATTTATTTTACTTTTTTTGTTAATTTTATTTCTTTTGGGGATTTTTCCTAATTTTTCTCTCTCCCATTTCCCAGTCATCAACTTTGTGACTCCTTGGACAAATGCAGGATGGGAAGGGGAGCACACATTGTTCATCCAAAATAACTTAGCGTTAGTTGGACATGCACTCTTAAACTACACGGCACAGCCAGAAGAATGCCCACCCCAAGGAGTCTGGGTCCTCTCTAGGTTTCTTCCTGGGAAGCATGGAGATTTCCTAGCTACTGTGCTTCAAATCTGCATGGTTGCTTGCTCTTTTGGGGTTTTAGGCTGGTTGTCTGTAAAAGCACTTTGTGACAACTGCTGATGTAAAAAGGGCTTTGTAAAATGCATTTGATTGAGGGATTGATTGATTGAAAGAACATGATGTCTGAAGATGAAGCTGGCCTGGAATACTTCACATCTTCACTTGACTATAAACAAAATTAATATAGTAATCTCACTGCTAGAGCTAGACCAGTATCTATAGATTACGACTCAAAATTATATATTTAGTTATGAATAAATATTACAATTGTATGAAGGCTTTTTTTAACCTTACTTGGGATGTCAGAGATATGCTGTAGATTGTGATTTGTTGAAGATATAAGTAATGACAATATTAGTCAACATATTCCATTTAATGTTTTATTTGTAAAGTTAAATGGATTTAGTACAGTAGGCCCATTAAACATGTATTTTTATTAACAGACTAAAATCGGTTATGAGCTTGGCTGTTTAATGGTCACACTGCATTCTCTCAGCTTAAATATTACTGCCCAAATTGTGCACATTATTAATGCATGTTCCAGTCTGTAACAGTGAAGTTCTGGGTGTAATGCTCCGTGGAGCGTGCTTGGGTGCCACGCTAGCCGTAATGGACCGTTTAATATCTTATTTCATTTGTAATCATTAATAGCTTTTATTGATTTCTAATCATCTTTAATTGCTAATACCATGCGTGTTTGTATGCTGTGTGTATGTTTGTTTTTCATACAGGCATGCAAACTCCACACCTTTTGGTGAAATTCACCTTTTTGAAACCAAAATTGCTCATCTACATGATTCGTGTAGATCTGATGAGGAAATATTTGGTGGGGGGATGTTGTGGCCATGGCCATCATAGCATTTTACCTGTGCTTCACAACTTTACAACTGGCTCTGGAACCAGTCGTCACTCCTAATGCCTAAACCTCACAGCCAATCATAGGCAGAGTGGGGAGAGTTTTTTTTAAAGTCTGCAACACTGAGCAGTCCGTCGACAACGGATGTCTATTCAATGTGTGTTAGGTTTACAGTAAGTGATGCTTTTGACTTATAGAAAATAAAGTAGTTCAACACAGGTAATCCTGTTTGTTTAATTTTTTTTAATAATGTTTGCTATGCAAAAATGTCTTTATGGTTAAAAGAACACAGCATTGTTTACAAGAACACAGATTGTACATTGATCTGGCCTCTTAATTTTTCCTTTTTATTTTCCTAGAGGGTCAGGGGTTTGTCAGATCATTCTCACCTTTTTTACCCCTGAAATGTTTGCATGCCTGTCAATATTGAACCAAACTCTGCCTCCAATACCCTCAGCTACAATGTTAAAGTAAATAATGGCACAATTAATAAGGATCACTTTGGTGGCTATAGTAAGATACAGGAGATGTACAGTGTTGATACATGTGGTATTTCATGCGATGTGGATATGTCCAAAATCCGAAACCACAGGCATGTGGCCACATCTACAAAATATCTTGATTGATTCATTTTCACCAGATATGAGTTCAAAACAATTTGGACATATATTAAAACAGCTTGAAAACAGAAATTAATTGTGCGCCTGGCCATATCTACCAAATACACTGACAGCTGATATGCCCAGTAAAATAATAACGGACATGACCACATACACTTTCCAAACCCCAGATTCCCCCCTGAAATAAGCATGAGATCGTAAGGGAAACTCGGCCATATTTGTAAATATATATAGTTTTAACGCCAGACTGTAAAGTGGGTAGAATATCTCCCGCCTTCAAGGCATATCAAAGTGTTCCCAATCTGGAGTATAGATATGTCCCAAACACGACATTTGGGACCGTGTTTGGGTCAGCAATATATATGACATCAATATCCTAGCGCATTACCATAAAACCAGAATCCTGGCGTTTTTGCTCAGTGCATGCTGTGTCATATTGAAAACCTAGATTGAAATCTAGCAAAGAAAAATGTTCAGGAGAGCGTTTCTTTGCTTTAACTTTTAGGATAAGTAAAAGTTAAAGTAAAAGACAGTATCACATTCTGAGGGGAAGGAGTAATATAACCCTAGGGTCCTTTGCACCTTGACCTCAAGCCAAACAACCCCCCATAAGCTTTTTTCCCTCGTTATAACATTGGTCGAGTTAGCACTATTAGCCGAATGGCTTAGTGAAGGCGCTAATGGAACCAAGGGTGTATCTCGTAAATAACCCTACTAATAATGCCCGGAATGGTTACAAACTTCTACAGTAGGTACAAATAGGTTCTGTTCTTATAAAACAAGGCATTGCAAAGTTTGTAAGTACACAAGAAGTATATTTAAATAACACTTGCCTGATGGCTGCTACTCTCGGCTGCTAGGCAATACATGTTGTGCTCTGTGCATGATCTCGCGGGATACCGAGGTACTGACAAAAACCGGTACTGACAACCATAAAACTGTAGTCTATCACTGCAAAAAACGGACATGAGAAGGGCATACAACAATAACTGACACTGAGTAACTAAGCAGAGGATTAAATAGGATAACTGATTAGGGAAATGATGACAGGTGCGCCAGCATGTCTGGGGTAGCAGGGAGGAAAGTGTGTTCTAGAACTCTGGGGAGTTAAAACATTGGCAGATAAGAGGGGTGCTGGAGCAGATGTGACAGACAGCAGCTGTCTGTATTTCAAACAACCTCGATATCTATCAACAATAGATGTTTTTGAGAACATCCAAGTAATATGTCAACAAGGCTTGTAGAAGAACATAAATGACATGGCTTATCATGTCCACAGTACAGGCATTAAATAAAATAACATTATCAATTTAATCATCTTCTTTCATGTTCAATGGCTGCAGTCTCACATGCTCATGCTCTTTGGAAGACATCCAAGGAAGAGAAATGAGGGCAGCAGTCGCCTCAGTGGGTTATTTGGTCATGCAGTCTCTCACACGACATTCCAGACAGATCAACTTACATGCACAAATGTTTTACAGACTTTTTTCCATCTATTTTTCTGTCTTTCTTTTAAGAGGCAGCATACCACTAACTTCTACTACGAATATAGAGTGTATACTAATATACAGCCACTCTGACATACAATATGACTGGTCAGGCCTTCTGAAATGCAGTTCAGTTGTCAGTCTTGGCTAAACACTGCATGAGATTGAAAACAGCAATGTTTTTTTGCTCTGTACCAACATTAAAGCCTAGGGTACTGTTCACAATTAAGTGTTTGTTTGGGCAGTGCTTGGTTATGATGTCCTTTTTGCAAATAAATACACTTTGTCTCTGTAAAATCTTTACCAAGGGGACCTACTTTGAATTAACATATTTTTCATTGGGAGCAGGTAAAGGCAAAACAAATACACTTAAAAATCATATTTTTCTCTATTCTCTAAAACTCCACTACAATTCTCTCATAATGTAACTTTTAATTATAAAAAATATTGTTGTTTTGACATTTTAATGGCATAAACCTTAGTCTTGGAGGAAATAATGTGCTGCCTGCTACAAAAATGACAGAAATTTAGATGACGTAATTAGGCAAAATACAAAGTTCTTCTAACTAAATAAACTGCTATAATGAACAAAAATCTGCTAAAGTTCATACCAAGAATCAGAATGGGGAAGAAAAATGATTTAATTGAGTTTGAATGTGGCGTGTTTGTTGATGCCAGACGGGCTGGTTTGAGTATTTGAAAAAGTGCTGATCTACTGGGATTTTTTGCCCACATAAGCAACTCTATGGTTTACAGAGAATGTTCAGAAAAATAGAAAATATCCAGTGAGTGGCAGTTCTATGGGCGAAAATGCCTTGTTGACGGCAAAGGTCAGAGGAGAATGGCCATACTGGTTTGAGCTGATAGAAAGGCAAAAGAAATTCAAATAACCACTTGTTACAAACAAGATATTTCCAGAAGAGCATCTCTGAATGCACAAAATGTTAAACTTTGGAGCAGATGGACTACAGCAGAAGAAGACCACACCAGGTGCCAATGCTATTAGCTAAGAACTGGAAATTGATGCTACAATTGGACAAAATTTGACAACAGATGTTTGGTGATCTCAATTTCTGCTGCGACACTCAGATGGTATGGTCAGAATTTGGTGTTACCAACATGAAAGCATGGATCCATCCTGCCTTGTATCTATGGTTCAGGCTGGTGGTGGTGGTGTTTTTGTTGTAATGGTGTGGGGGATATTTTCTTTGGGCCCCTTAGTACTAATTGAGCATTGGTTAAATGCCACAGCCTACCTGTGTATTTCTGCTGACCATGTCCATCATGTCACGAATACGACTCAGAGTGCAAAAGGGTGTAGTTTACAATAATAATTTAAATGGTAATAATAAAGTTCTATATACACATTTCAGTCCAGCAATACACAGGATATTTCAAAATGCAAAAACTAGAATCCAGGGATAAACAGAGGCCAGGCAGGGTTCGGTACACAAGACAGTTCAAATTGTAAAATACCAGGATCCAGGGAGAGTAAGAAGCCAGGCAGTGTTCAAATACAATGTACAGCTCTGGGCAAAGGTACAAAAGGCAGAATCCAAAAGTGTGGTCACAAGCCAAAACAGGTCAGGTCAGAATAATACCATATGCAGATCCACAGAATGCACTCAGCAAGTCGAAATGAGATTAACAATACCTCGCAAGAAATAAGACAAACAGATACGACTTCTTCTTCTTTAAAATGATTGGCAGATCACAACCAACTAAAGGTGCATATACCACCATTGACTGCACTGGAGTGTGAGGCCATCACGGCCTCCCTGATATATCCTCCTATACAGCCCTGTAGTACTAAGAAAAACAAATAAAGCCTTTAGCACTACCTCCTTCCCTCTACCCCCCCCCCCCAAGCACCCCACCAGGGTCCCATCCCCACTATAAAATATCTCCCTCTCAAAATCATACCTTTCACAGAAAAACAGTACCTGCTCCACTGTTTCCAACACCATACACCCCCCACACAAACCTATATCATGTTTCGCCATTAATCTCAATGTGTAATTTAAACCTGAGTGACCATACCTCAACCTACTAATCTCAATGTGTAATTTAAACCTAAGTGACCATACCTCAACCTACTAATCTCAATGTGTAATTTAAACCTGAGTGACCATACCTCAACCTACTAATCTCAATGTGTAATTTAAACCTGAGTGACCATACCTCAACCTACTAATCTCAATGTGTAATTTAAACCTGAGTGACCATACCTCAACCTACTAATCTCAATGTGTAATTTAAACCTGAGTGACCATACCTCAACCTACTCCACACAACCTCCTCTCTCCTACACCCCACTATTCCCATCGCCTCCTTTACTGACCTATGCACATTATGAAAAAACCTACCCTTCTCACCTGCACCCCACTGTCTCTTCCACACCTCAATCCGTGCTGCCCGTATCAAAGACTTTACCTCCCTGCGCCCCAACAATACCCGAATCTCTACCTCAACCCTCCTCGCAGCACTATTTACCACCTAGTCAGCCTCCACATTACCTACACTGCATTAAAAGTGGGATTTTCGTCCCCGTAAACGCCCGGAAATTTCCCTAATTTTCGGCAATTAATGACATTTTACAGCCTGCAAACGTTGCGTTCGTCTGTGCCACATATTGACGGAAACGAACCATGACGTATGTGGAGAGCTCGCGGAGGGCCCTAATGGCTCTAATTAGCATATGAATAGCAGCAAAACCGCGCCTGGCCAGAAGTTCCTCACTCAGAGCTGATGGTTCTAATTAGCTCACATTGGCCCTCATTTATCAAACGTGCGTAGAAACCAGTGTAGATCTGAGCGCAGAAATCTTACGACGAGACTCACGTGTTATTTAAAAAAACATTTGTATCACTCCAATTCCAGCGTACGAATGAACGGGTGTTGATCAGACGGTTGAAATCCATCGTAATTTAAATATCACGCCCACATTTATGCACGGATTAGAGGCCTCGCCCTTAGAATTTACGACATGGATAAGCGAAATCCGGCAAAGAAAAGGAATTTCTCTGAGATAAAAAGAGACGCTCAGGTCTCAGGTGCAGGCCAACCGCTTGGTATTAATTGGAAGTTTAAAATCAGGCATCAATTGTTAAAGGAAAATGCGGTGTTGACTGAGGTTACTGCTACAGTCATTGAAAACTATTAACGAGAACCTGAAGTGCATTTCAAATGAATTATTTATTTTCACTAAACCTTTCAAGTTGTATTTTTTAAGTAGGTTGAAGTCAGCTAAATTGGGCCATCAGATAAAATGGGCCAAATAATGTTGTAGCGTCATATATTTTAATATCTTTACAGCAAATTACTGATCTTGCATTGTTGCTTCAACACTTGTGGACTTGTAACAAGAGTTTTGATTGGTCTGAGTTTTCTAGGCAGGCAGAGCAGAAAAATTACATTAGATCTCATGCAAAGCTTATTTGATGGTATTATAAGCCCTTTACCAAAAAGTGGCCCATTTTAGCTGACTTCACCCTAGCTTTCTTACACAAGATAGCACTTA